>PVIJ01015278.1:0-37078 GCA_004024925.1 Scalopus aquaticus
AGGGGTGGAGGTTGTGGGCAGCTGTTGGTGCCCACCTAGGTTCTGGGGGGGCCACTGTGCAACCTCCTAGAAGTTGGGTGTGGGGCCACGGCAGGGGGTGGGGGGGAGTCTATTTCCTTTTCTGTGGCCCTCCTGTGTGCCAAGATGCAGACACTTTGTGGAGGAGGGTGTGGTTGGAGACAGTTCCAGCAGGAGTCTGTATCCCGGGTCAGGTTACCTCCAGTCAGGTTAGAGAAAAGTAGAGTTCACTAACATCAGCTCTTGGTGTCAGGTTACAGAGTAGGGAGGAGATTGTTTGAGGTGGGCTCTGCAGTTTTTCCTGCTAGACCAGTTTCTCAGGCCAATATATCACCTAGCAACCAGTGAGGGATTAGGACCCCATGGGGTGCTGGCAGTTTGTCTTCCCTACTAAGATGTTACCTAGCCCCAGGTGGGGGATGGAAAGCAGTGACCCTCGAGCTTTCCTGCACTTCAGAGCTGCCACCAGGGAAGAGAGGGAGCTCCTGGGATGGGGGAGTGGGGGTCATGCTCCCATTAGTTGGCCAGAGCACTCCGACCCCACCGTGGTTTCTAACCTTGTATTCAGTGGCGCTCCGTAAAGCTGGTTTGTCCTCCTCTCCTTTCTTTTGTTCCTCCATGTGGGGTTCGGTGTCTTTTCTCTTCTTTTTACTCTGACTTTTCAGTTTATCTTTAAGTCTAAAGCACCCACAGGGATGATTGTATTGTGTAGGTCATTCAGTTATCCTGAGATCGGCTCTCAAAATTAGGGATTTTTCTGTCCATAAATCTATATTTTGTGGGAGAGCCTAATCCTAGCGTCTGTTCGCCGCCATGTTTGGGGGGGTATGTCCGAGCTGGGACAATTTTAGAACTCACCTTATTTGTTTCCCACCTCTCAAGGATCCTCATTCTTCATTGTTTAATGTCCAGTCTATTGAAACCATTATTTTACTTCTGTCTTTTTTAAAAGTTGTTTTAGGTAGAAGATTATGTCTAGTCTCTTAACCCTCTTAACCCTAGTCAGAAGTGCCTAGATTATAATTGAAAAGAGTAAATTTGTATATTAAGAAGTACATTTTATAAGTTAGATGTTACTTTTTTTGCGTTTTTTTATGATTTAGCATTGACACTCAGAAAATGTACAGCTATGTTAGCTCTTAATTTTTAAGTAATGAATGTCAGAGAAAACCAGAGCTAGACAATATTGTTACATGCTTCTTTCCCCCAGTTACTACCTGTCGATAAAATTTTATGGTTATTTTCATCTAATCCACTTACTCCTCAAATAATTTAGCTGTTAAAGTAAAAATAAGCTCCCCTCAACTGAAAATAAAAAGTGGGGAAAAAAAAGTCATGTTTCCAAAGTACATGTTGTAGAGTAAAAAAAAAAATAGTAAAATCTCTTTGGTTTGTGTTGTTGAAAGGCATTCAAGTAGGGGTATGAGTAGAAATCCAGGGTACTTTAGCTGAGATGTCTTTTTTTTAAAAGATTTATTTATTTATGCATACAGGAACTGGGGTGTAGCCAGAGGTGTGGGGATTCACCAGAGACAGAGTGGGGAGCAGAACAGGCGAATCTGCTGAAATACACTGCTGAAGGGAGCAGTGGAAAAGACAGGAGAGGTCTGCTGCATCATGTGGGTCAGCCCCCTGGCTGGGCATGGAATTCCTGCCCTGTGGCAGTGGTTGATGATAGCTTGAAAGTGCTGAGACTTTAACCCCTGGGAGATCCGCCTGAGCTGTTAAAGGAAGGTCAGCTGATATGCCTATTATATCCCCAGCTTAGTAAATAGTTATTTTCAGAGATACTTATAGTTCATTTTTTGTATTGCAGGTAATCAAGCAAAAGAAAGATGAACCTCATATATGGATTACAGTCAGCTACTAGAAACTGTGTTTTCAGATTTAATGCATTTACCAAGTGGAAAAAATGTAACACGCTGACTGTAACCTCACAGGACTGTCATCAAGTACAAATTAACAATATACTAAAGAATCAGGATCTGGGAGTAAATCAGTGTGATGGGAACTTTCATTACTATAGAACTTTCAATAACAAAGGAACAGGATGCCTCTTGAGTACCAAAAGCAAGGAAATTTGGATGACAACCAGAAAATGTACTGCATGGAAAGACTCTCTTTCAAGACAACTCCTGATAAAAGAAGTTGCAGGAGTTCCTACTCTTTCAGTATTGCATCCTCTAAACTGTTTTCCCATAAGAGATAACAGGAGTTTCCACACTTCTCCACGGTTTCAAGCTGCTCCAGTCCCTCTCCTGTTGATAATTCTTAAACCAGTGCAGAAATTACTTGCCATCATTGTAGGCAGGTTTGTAGAGAAAAACTCTTATATGTAAGGGTATTTGTAAAAATACACTGTTAAAGAAAATTTGTTAGATTTCCCTCCCATATTTAGCTCAAAATTGTTTCTAAACAATTGGTTCTGCCCAGTTTGTTATGCATTATTTAATAATCTTGAAATAATTTTTGCATCTTACAGAAATAAGATCTTTAAAAATCATTCTTATATATCTTAGACAGCCTTTTATTTTTTTATTTTTTATTTTTTAAGATTTATTTATTTAAACATACAAGCTGGGGTACAGGCCAGAGGCGTGGGGCAGTGAGAGGGCTCACCAGAGACAGAGTGGGGAGCAGAACAGGCAGATCAGAAATACACTGCTGAGGGGAGCAGCGGGCAAGGCAGGAGATGTCTGCCGCACCATGTGGGATTCTCCCCGACTGGGCGTCGAACACGCATCGCGCGCTATCAACAGCTCCACAGCGCAGTGCTCAACAGCTGCGCCACCAGGGAGGCCCTTAGACAGCCTTTTAAAAGATTGGTTTTAAGATTATAAGAAGAGTGAGAAATACTGTTTATAAGTCATGTATAAAAACAGACTTACAAAAATTACTTTTTTAGTTTATGGAATTTGAGGCATTGAATTATGAAACTGAAGAATTAGCTCATTTCTAGCCAAATACTATTAATTTTTTAAATTCTATTTCTAACAAGTCTTTGTTTTTGCTCTTGGTAGTCCGTCATAATAATATATACAGTTTAATAGTGCTTTATGTTTAATTCAACCCTCCTGTAACTAATTCTGTTTTTCTCCATGAAGATTAAAGAAAGGTAAACATTGACCCCCTATAAAGTTTTCTTATGTTTTATGATTAGGAACTCCCTTCTAGCATTCGTCCATACTAACCAGCCTAGTTTTCGTTTATCAAAAAGCAAGAATGTTGTAATTTTTTTGCATTTTTTATGATTTAGCATTGACACTCAGAAAATGTACAGCTCTGTTAGCTCTTAATTTTTAAGTAATGAATGTCAGAGAAAACCAGAGCTAGACTATAATGAAAAAGCAGTAAAACAGTTTTTATTCAGGACTATTGCAGTACAGGAAAAGAGATCTCATTATCGAATAAGAGTTAGTTTTGAATACAGCATGGGCAAATAAAGAATGTATAGCTAAGAAACAGGTGGGGATTGGTGGATGCAAAATAAGAAGAAACATCAGGATTAAGGTGGGTATTCTATCTAAACCTACCTACCAGTATTCTTGCAAAGGACAGGTGAAGGTATTCAGATCACCTGTGGGGGGGTGGTGGTGGTGATAGGAAATAAGTATGCTTAATAGTTGGGCTTTAATACCTTCAGGTTGAAACATTTTCTATAAAGACATTTTAGTTGTGTCATTTAGCATATTAAATATTACTTCAAGAGGTTATAAGACATTTTTATCAAAGGAATGTATATACTTCTAAATATTTGTTGTCATTTCACAGATAAGTTGAAAATGAAAATTTTTGTCCTAGTATTAGAAACATTGCTCGTTATCAGAATGCCTCTGCATCCTAATAAGCAGAATTGTTGCTTAGTAGAAATTGAACCTCCTTAGATGTTATTTATAATATGTCTCATTCTCTTATTTATAGTGCCTGTGCACTTGTTGCCTCTTTGTGATATTCTAGAGAGGAGAGTGGAGTGTCTGTTACTGAGTAGTATTTGTTTCTAGAATCAGTGCTGAGGTAGGTTTCCTTGTGCCTTGCTAAAGCACTGGCTGATTGTACCAGAAGTCTGATGAGCAGTGGAAAGACTGGTAGTTACAGGTATAGATTTATTGTACAGTAATCTCAGATGTTTATTTGGGCAATTCATCGTTATTTAGTGTTAAGTGCTCAGACTCTGGAATCACATTGTTTTATTTGGTTGATTTTCCTCTCTTTACCTCTATGAACATGGACAGGTTGCTTAGCTTCTCTCTGTTTTCCCTTTTGTAACAGGATTATTATGAAGATTAAATTAGATAACTTATATAACGGTTTGGATTTTGCATGTGATAGTCAATATCAATTGGTGACAGCTGTAGTAAAATAGCTTCTCATTTAGTATGTATCTTTACAATAACTATAGAAAATTCAAGTGAGTATTAGAATTTTAAACTATAACTCAATGTAGTTGGTTACCATCATTTAGCTTGGAATTTTGGAAACCGAAAAACAATCTATACAGAGAAGTAGAAAAATTCAAGTACTTGACATGAAATTTTAGCATGAGGACTGAATTTTGGTGATATGTGCTGCTGGAACTTTGAATTTTTCTTTTTACTCTAGGGGCATAAGGAAATGGTGGCAGGCACTTCCTCCTAACAAGAAGGAACTATTTAAAGAAAGTGTATGGAAGAATAAATGGAAGTTATTCCTTGGCTTGAGTAGTTTTGGATTGCTCTTCATAGTGTTTTATTTTACTCACCTGGAAGTGAGTCCCATCACAGGAAGGAGCAAGCTACTAGTATTGGGGAAAGAACATTTCAGACTTTTATCAGAACTGGAATATGAAGTAGTAAGTAGTAAGAATTGTTTTAATGAGATTGTGCAATATAATAATCAAACAGGAAAGTTTCTTAAATATGAAAGATAAATGTACTACTTCTTTTATTTTAATTTTTGATAGCAAATTAGTGTTTTCTTTTCCAAAAGGCCCCAGGTATTTCATACGTAGTATTTCTAATGCCTACATGTTGTCCTATTCACCAGCTAGCTACTACTCATTACATGTCATCTTAAATGTCACTTTCTTAAGAAGTCTTCCTTGATTATCCAGACTGGATTAGGCAGAGTGGCTACATTAGGCTCTAGGGGTTATCTCTCATACAGATTGAATTCCAAATTAGCTCATTTGTTCTTGTGCCCAATACTTGGCTATATTGGGGTTAGGTTACTGACTTTTTAGTTTCTCTTTGAATTTTCTTTAGAATACTTATTGTAAGGGTAGCATAATTATTTTCATAGTTACTGATTTGCTGATCTGTCTTCCTTGAAAGACTAAGCTCCAGGTATGTAGAGACCCTGTTTGTTTTATCATTTTGAGTACTAGCAACATACATACGTAGTCCATTTAGTACTTAGTGAATATTTTTTGGATAAATCGATGTGAAATCTGAATTTTTGATCATTGAAGTAAAATATAATAAGATTTCCCCAGACATCAGTTTTGGCAATAATTATGTTTTTTAAGTGCAAAATACAGTCAGAATTCAAAGTCTTAACCCTTGGAAAGTATAACAACTCAAGTAATGAAAGATTTTATACCATTAGTGATTTCCTTAAGAACAGACCATCTATCTCTGTTGCACAGCACACACATAGTATGCATTCAGCTAATATTTGTTGTGTTGAAGTTTCCTGATCTCCTTAGATTTGGCATGATTAGCTCTTTATATCTTTATTCCAGTTCAGCTTCAGAGTTTATCAGTGGAAAGTTATCATTAAAGGAAATGATAGTTTTTCACTAAAAAGATTGTTCTTAATCAAGATAAGATTAATCTCTTCTAATATATTTTATACAGAGATTTGATATATTTCTTAGGATATAGTGTAGTCAGGCAAGTTTAAGGAAAATGTTGTGGAAGGATTGAGATAGATTTACTGTTAAATTAGTGCATTTTCTAACATTCCTATCACTAAGAAGCTTTAAAAAATTATATATATCTACATAAAGGCTTTTCATTCTTATTTTTTGACTTACAAATGTAATTCTGCTTGATATGTTCTTCTAGAGATATTTACAGAGCACTGTAATTACATATAATCTTGCTTGTTTTTACTTCAGAAGGTTTAATAGTGTGTTCTGGTTCAGATTGTTTACATTGGTGACTTTTGCTTTATAAAAATGCTACTTGATAGAAAAACTTTCAAATTCATATTCTACAAAATCATCTATTTTTAACACCTCAAGGAAGAAGGTTATAAACTTATTGATTGACATATGGAAGAAATTGGTATTTTTGAAAACATCCTTAATTTTCTTTGTACTGGAAAGGGTCTCTCAAAAATGTAGCTGCAGAAATGTCTTATGGTGGCTAGTCCTTATCAGCATAATATGGAGACATTGATATGCCCATGAGTTCTAAAGTTGGGTGATTTCCTGTGTGAATTATCTATGTGAATAAAACACTTTAAAATTAATGAAGTGTCATTTTTGCTGGAAGTTTAACTTTCTTGTTAAGTAGAAGGTATTTTCTATTTAGTGGTTCTGAAAGTAACTTTTTCTTATATTTTACTTATATGAAATATTTATCTTCTCTAGGCAGTGTTTTCTCTAATTTCAAATACTTAGGAGAGTAGAAAAAATAAGCATTTTATTTGTTTATAAGCGAATAGAAAAGAGAAATAAAATTTTTGTTTCAGCCAATCTATATGAAAAATTTTTAGTTATTAGAATTTATCACATTTGTAAGAAACCACATTTCTTTTGCATGAATAATTCAAATTTGAGAAATTTTAGTGTTTACTGTATACAGATTTTCACATAATTAAAAATTAAAATGTTCAGAAATAAGTGCCCATATAACTCTACATGAAGTAATATAAATGTTTTATAGAGCTAAAACTCTTAAAAACTACTGATTTTTCTACTCTTTCAGTGGATGGAAGAGTTTAAAAATGATATGCTTACTGAGAAAGATGCCAGATACCTAACTTTTAAGGAAGTGTTTTATCATCTAATTGAATGTAATAAAGATATTCCAGGGATCTCTGAGATCAATTGGATTATTCATGTGGTTGATTCTCCAGATATAAATGCTTTTGTGCTTCCGGTAAGTAAATATTCTAAAATTTGTTTTTTAGTAATTTAAGTGTTCTATTTTTATGGTGTTCTAATAGCTTACATTATTTTCTTTTTGGTGCAGAATGGACAAGTGTTTCTCTTTACTGGACTTTTAAATAGCGTAACTGATGTTCATCAACTTTCCTTTCTTCTGGGCCATGAAATAGCACATGCAGTACTTGGACATGCGGTAAGTACTTAACATCAATATGCAATTGTTGAAATATTGCTTTGAAGTTGACAAGTTAAATCTTTTAAAGAATGGAATCTTTCCAGATTTTTATCTTTTAATGACAGAATTTTAGTGTTTAGTAATTGCCTTATACTGTTAACTGAAAAAGTATGGCTAATTTTGAGCATTTTTATGGTTTTTAGTATTTGGTACTGAATAATTAGTGTTTCTCTTAAATACTGTTTTTATCACCTGTCTCTTTTGCTAAAAAGTAATTATTCTCAACCTCTAATTATTTCAAATTAGATTTTAAACTTTCCGTAATTATTAACATACTTGTAATCTAGTCAGAAAATTAACGGTAGGAAAGCGATATTACTATTTAAGTGGGTAAATCACTTTTCTATTCATTCTCAGAGGATAGCTTGGAGCATCTTTGAAAATGTCTAGAATGATATGCCATATATAATTAATGCAGAGTAATAAGAATGATACCTTGCTATTTTACCATCTATTGAGCTTTTTAATATGTACCTTTTCATTCATAATTTTAATACCAACCTCATGAGGTGTGTACTTAATATCTTTATATTCTACATGAAGAAACTAATGCTTAAAAAGATTCTTAGTATGATGACTACTAACAAGGCAAAGTGGCAGAAGCCACACTTCAATCCAGGTTTTTTGTTTAGGTCCAGCACTTCTTACTTTTATCATAGTTAGCGGGTTGTTAGCAGCACTTGTCTTATAGTCCATAGAATTCAGATTGATTCATGCTGCTGTAAATATACATCTGCTAGACTTGGTGTGAGGCCAGAAAAGTAATATATTTATTTTACTCATTATTATTCATTAAGAAAAATGCATTGTTACTCATTTAAAAAAATGTTCTTTTGCTCACATAATTGTAGAGAGATATATTTTCTTCAAAATATTTAGGTTAATAGTGAAAGAATTGTGAAATGCTATACATAAAATTACATATAATTTTAAGTTTAAATGGAAATGATAATGTTACTATTTGCTCTAAAAGTTTTCTTGAATTCTGTCTATTCCTTTTAGTATTAATAAGAGGAGATGGGCCAAAAGTTGTGCTTTTCTGAGGCAAAAATATATTTTGCCTGAGTTACAGGAAAATTTCAAAGATATTTAAGATAAATAGCAGAATAAATCTAAGCCATTGAAATAGATTATCTTTTAAGACATGACTTCATCACTGCACAATCAATCAAATTTGATCACTTTTAACATTTCAAAGGTTAATATTCAGTATACACTTGTTTTTCTGGCATCTAAGTTCAATGCCTCATTCACTATATTTTGGTCATTTACAAGAACAGAAATTAGATGCAACATAAAAAGCAAATAACAGCCTTAAAAATAGAAAGAAGTTATTACTATTTCTTTGGCAGAGGTCTTAGACGTTATAAATGTTATCCTTTCTTATTTATTTGTTTATATCAAAATTTACTTACTTATGCATAGAAGAGCTGGGGTGTAGGCCAGAAGTGTGAGGGATGAGAGGATTCACCAGAGACAGAATGAGGAGCAGAACAGGCAGATCTACTGAAATACACTGCTGAGGGGAGCAGTGGGTGAGACAGGAGAGGTCTGCTGTACATGTGAGTCAATTCCCTGGCCAGCTGGGTATAGAACTCATGCTGCAGTGGCTCACTATAGCTTGATAGTGCTGTGTCTTTAACCCCTGGGCCACCAGGGAGGCCTCGAATTATTCCCTCTTTTGACTGCTTCACATGTTTGGTAGTATTTAGTCTGTATTCAAAAGTATAATCATTTAATTTTTAAAAAGGTAAATATTCGACATTTTAATTTATTTTTTTTATTTATACATACAAGCTGGGGTACAGGCCAGAGGCGTGGGGCGGCGAGAGGGTTCACCAGAGACAGAGCAGGTAGCATAACAGGCAGATCAGAAATACACTGGTGAGGGGAGCAGCGGGCAAGGCAGGAGAGGTCCGCCGCGCCATGTGGGATTCTCCCCGCTGGGCGTCGAACTCGCGTCGCCGCTGCCGACAGCTCCACAGTGCAGGGCTCAACCGCTGCGCCACTGGGGAGGCCCTATATTCAACATTTTAAAACTTACTGGATTTGATTCCTTGTTCTTTTACTGATAATTTTGTGAATTTGGGCAACTATTTTAACCTCTCTCTGTTTTATTTCCTTTATCTATAAAATAGGAAGAATTGCAACTGTTTCACATGATTATTATGTTTGTAAGAAATATAAGAAACTCAGGTTAATGAGCATGTCATTTATTGAGCAAGTATCTCAATAAATGTTAGTTGAGTGAATGAATGCGTATAAAAGTATGTAAGCAAGCAATGGGAGAAACAGACTGGGAAAGGATAAAGTACACAGAAGAAAACTTGTGATCTTAATTGGTAAAGGTCAGTTAAACACATGTAGTTATTTAATGTGATTACTACGATGAACTAGAAGATATAAATAAATAAATAAATAAATAAATAAATAAATGTGTACTATGTCGATTTATTAACTGTAATTTCCATTATTCTTAGGCAGAAAAGGCTAGCTTGGTTCATTTATTGGATTTCTTGGGTCTGATTTTTCTCACAATGATTTGGGCCATTTGTCCTCGGGATAGTTTGGCACTTTTGGGCCAGTGGCTACAGTCTAAATTGCAGGAGGTAAGTCTGAGACAATAACTCGAATTTGTAATGACTTGCAGTGAGGATATTTTACTGTAAAGCAACTAATACTTGAGATGTTTTCACATTATCATGAACTATGGCTACTTATTTTTAGCACCTTATTTTTCTTATTTTTACGGAAGTTTCTTAATAATGAATGTTCAATTAGAAAATACCACATCTCTCAAATCACTGAGGTGGATGAGATAGAAGGATTTAGTAGCTTTTGAGTGCATGCTTTTTGGGAGCATGCTTTTTGGGAGCATGATGGCAAGGCAGGTCATAAGGCCTTTTCTTCCCTTCTGTTCTTTTATCTTACAACTTTCTACTTTTGCCTTTTTAAAAAAAGATTTATGGGCCTCCCTGGTGGCGCAGCGGTTAAACACTGCGCTGTGGAACTGTTGGCAGTGGTGACGCGAGTTCGACGCCCAGCCTGGGAGATTCCCACATGGCGCTGCAGACCTCTCCTGCCTTGCCCGCTGCTCCCCTCAGCAGTGTATTTCCGTCGATCTGCCTGTACTACTCCCCACTCTGTCTCTGGTGAACCCTCTCGCCACTCCACACCTCTGGCTTATATCCCTAAATCTTTTTTTTAAAGATCTTTAAAAAAAAGATTTATTTATTTATGCATACACTGCTAGGATGTAGGCCAGAGATGTGGGGGTGGGGGTGAGAGGATTCACCAGAGACAGAGGGGAGAGCAGAACAAGCAGATCTACTGAAATACACTGCTGAGGGGAACAGCGGGCAAGTCAGGAGAGGTTTGCCACACTGTGTGGGAAGCTCCCTGGCTGGGTATTGAACTTGTGCTGCAGTGGCTCTGGATAGCTTCATAGTGCCACCAGGGATGCCCTACTTTTGCCTTTCTTAATGACTGATATACTAAGTATGACTTCCCCTTCCTCAAAATACTTGCATTTGGTGGGGAACTCTTAAAAAGCTGTCAATTTTTATATTTATGGGATTGGCTAAAGCTGCTTTACCAACCTAATTTCTCAGTCCCATTTAAACTCACATCACCTAGCAAATATTGAAAGGACATTTTAGCTAGGTAATTATCTTTTGTTTTTAGTGCTATGTGTGATGATAATCATCTTATAAAATTTACGGAGTCTTTAATTTTATTTAAAACATTGTCAAACTGCAAGTAGGTCTTGTAATCTTGATAATTGCTTTGTTAACTGTGATTAATTAATTTATTTTACATCTTCAAATATTTCCTCTTGTCCTGGGAGGTTTGGTTCTTTAGAAACAATCTGTTATTTGTTTATTTAATGATTTGTAGAGCACCCATCAGAGTGCCATCTGGGTGCTGTTTAAACCTAATGTGCAAAGTTCTTTGAGACAAATTGTTTTTGAAATGGAGTAACTAAGTCTTTGATTTGGTGTTACCATCTCATCTGGCTTCATTTTTATTGAAATAAAAGTTCTTAAAGGAAAAAAAGGAGGACTGTTTATTGCTTAGGTTGTAGGATCTCATGTTTTGAATTTTGTCATTGATGTGCTGAAAAGTCAAAGGAATTAATGTAGTTTTTGCCTGTCTATCTACAGTAGCTTTTTTTTGTAGTGGAATCAGAAGCTCTTGTCATACGAAGGATAATTTGTAGTTGTTTCTTCCTTGAAATACCTAATGAACCCTGCTACTTCAATGTAATTCTTCAATTTAATAATTAAACTGAAAGTAAAGTAGGGGTTACTTCTCTTTGATTTTTTTCCCCCCTAAATCAAGGTCCTCTGATACTTTCGGTGGTAAGGAAATGTTTTTCTCTGTAAAGCCTTGACCATTGTGATTGGAGAGCAGAAGGGATGCTGATAGTGAAGTCAGCGGTGAGGTGGAATTGCTGACTTCATTAGCCAGAGAAAGGAAGAGAGGAGGGAAAAAGTGAGGGCCTTTACTTAATCATTGGGGACTTCTATTTTGTAATCTTAAGTGTTTGGGTATTATGTGGCAGCCCAAAGTGTTACCAGGTAGTGTTTTGAGTAATAATTATAGTAGTTAACATTTATTGAGTGCTTATCATTTTGTAGGCACCCATAAACACTATAGATTAATTACATACAGGGGTTAAGAATACAGGCTGTGATTAGATGGACTTTAGTTTGAATTCAGGCTCTATTAGACTTAAATTTTATAGAACTTGGGCAACTTGTTCAACTGTGTAGGTCTCTGATTCTTTCTCTGTAAATTGGGATAATGATACTGATTAACTCAAAGCAAAATTATGGGTTTAATTGATAATTTTAAAGTAGAATCTCAATATAAGCCCAATTGACATTTTAGGTTGGATACCCTTTCTTGTGGGGAATTGTCCTGTGCATTGTAGGGTGTTTAGTAGCTCTAAACATCTGGCCTCTATCCACTAGATGTCAGTAGCACTCCCCCAGTCCCCTAACTATAGTTATCAAAATGTCTCCAAACATACCCAAATACCCCTGAGTATAAAACCATACCAGTGATTTAAAGTGTTTAGCAGAGTACCTGGCACAAAATAAGGACTTAGTAAATATGAACTTTTACTATTTTCTCATTCCATCCACCTCAACTCTAGGAGATTGGTACTGTTACTAATTATTTTACATATGATGTTACTGGGCTTAAATGGGTTAAGCAGTTAGCGCTGACAGTTAATAATATAGTATTTGGATTTGAACCTGAGGTTTTCTCCTTTTAAATTCATTATTTTTCATCAGTTATACTCTCAGTAGATTGATGGGACACCCGCAGACTGCTCAGGGAGAAAGAAGACACTCCCTAATAGAGTTCAGTAACCTAAAACAGACATGATTGAGAAGGAAGAAACTCATATCTAGTGGTCCCATACTTGGATCTGATTGATGACACTGTGTAGCCATCACAGACATGTGGCTACCTCTGAATTGCTTCCCCAATTAATAGTTCTTTTCTCAAAAGTCTGTTCTATTGATCTATCTCCTACAAAGTTTTAGTACTTACTGAAAATTAGAATTTAACTGGAAAGCATTCACATAAATACAAGTAATTAGGAAAATTAAAGTTACAATACCTATTTGTATTTTTTATTGAAGTTGGAAGAAAATTTCATTTTCTTAACTAATCAATACTTAGAAAAGAAAGAGAAAATTAAGATAATTAATCAAAGAAAGAACATTCTGCTATATAGTTAATTTCCTAACTGAAATAAATCCTCTAGTAGTGTCTCTGGCTATTAAATAGCTATATTTTTTCAGTTTTCCTTTAAAAGTGCAAGTTCAGAATGTTCCTTGGCCATATTAAAAGCCTGCATCAGTAAGCTTTCTTTGGGAATCCTTTACACAGTAGGTAGAGATTATAATTGGAAAAATAGAAGTACTCTACATGATACTGTAGTCTTTCCAGAAATTTGTAGACATTCTTTTTTCTCCTATTCCTTCACATTTGAAAAAGATTAACCTTTAATGGAGGAAATAAAAACTACATGTATGTTTCTTGAAATGTTAATCATACAGAGCATAACAATTTTAGATACTCCATGAAATTAATTGAAAAAAATCTCCACTTATTACTCCTTTTGTTATAAAACAAATAGCCTTAATGGTGTTTTTCTTTTTCATTTCTTCTTAGTATATGTTTGACAGACCGTACAGTAGAACACTAGAGGCTGAAGCTGACAAAATTGGACTACAGCTTGCTGCAAAGGTAAGATGTTTGTAGTTGAGAATACATAGCCTCCCTCATGTGGTGAAAGAAAAACGTGCGCTATCTTAATGAGGTTTGGCATGGCCAGAGAATGGAAGTTGGGCTGTGTACAATTTTTCATTAATATCTTTTAAAATTTGTGTCCTCTGGAAGCTCAGTACTACCTTTATTTCTCTCCCCTTCCCCCACCCCCCTCCCCTCATCTAAGGAGGCTTTGTGAATAAACAAGATGTGTAGCTGTTTTTTCACACTTGGAAAGAGGTTTGTTGTTTTGTAGCTATGACCCCAGCTGAGCAAACTGAGTGTTTATCATTTAAATAAAAAGTGCAACAACAGGCTTATTATTCTGTATCTTTCAGGTTATTTTTGTGGCAGCAGATGGCTTATTTTTGTAGCCACTGAGGGCAGCTTTGGGACTTCATTCTGATTAAAGTTGGCCTCATTCATGTCTGTAACATGGCATTTCATATGTGGCTGCTGTTTTAGTCACCTGTGATAATGAGTATTGTTAGGTTTTAACAGTAGAAGTAAAACTGCATTTTTAAAAGTAAGTGAAAACAATTCCACTTTATATATAAATTCAAATTGTATTTGACTATCCCTTGAATTTCCTGTCATTAGAAGTTCTAACTATTAAAAACCACTCTTATTTGAACTTCTCATTAGTTTCATAGATTTAATTTTACAAATCAAGATATTCCTCATTCACAGAAGTAAAAGCAGTTCTGTGAATGTTGCATAAGTAGAATTATATTGAGGTTTCTAAATAATTTCCTAATATACTATAGTATATGAAATTGCCCCTTTATTTGCCCCTTTTGCCTGTCAATAAATTGATCCTGCCTTATTTCCAAAAGCTTTATTTTATCTTTTTGTATATATGATATGAAGAGACATCAAGATAATCTTCTTCCCATATGTATAGCTAATGGGTTAGCACTGTTTATTGAAAACTCATCTTTTTTCCACTATAATGTGTCTTCATCATTAATGTGTGAGACCCTCTGGACATCTGTTTCAGGGTCCCTATTTTATTCCATTGGCCTGTCATTTATATCTGAGCTCAAACCATATCATCATTGTAGCTTTGTAGTTCATCTTGATAACTGATATTTTCTGTCCTCCAATGTTGTGCTATAAGACTAACTTGGCTAGTCTTGATCCTTTGCTTTTCCATGTAAATTTCAGAATCAGCTTAACCAATTACACAACCATACAAAAACATGTCTGGAATTTTGAAAGGAATTGTGTGCATTGAATGTAGATCAGTCTGGGGGTAGTAGACTTGTGTCAACAGTATTGAGTCTTTCAGTCCTTGAACAATCTATTTGTTTACTTAAATTCTCATTTTTATTTTTATTATTCTCTAATTTCTGTCAATGGTATTTTGAAGTTTTTTTATTTACAGGATTTACACATCTTATGTTATTGCTAAGTATTTGACTCTTATATTATACAGTGTCATAAAAAATAAACTTAGAGAAATACAATTTGTTTTTATAATTCACCTTATATTGTTAAATTCACTTAAGTCTAATATAAATTCTTTTAGATTTTATATAATCATAGTTATGTTCTCTGTGAATAATGATAGTTTTATTTCTTTCCAAACTACATGTTTTCTTTCTTTTTTTTTTGCCTATTGCAGTGGCCAGAAACTTTAGTTTCTCTTGATGGGCATCTTTGTTTTTTTCTAATCTTAAGGGAAAAACATTTACTATTTCACCATTAATTCTGATATTTGTATATATTTTTAAAAATCTGATTTTTTGTTAGTAAGAGTTTTCATTTTTTTAATATGCTAACATTTAAAAAAATATGACTGAGCATTAAATTTTATCAGTTATTTTATCAGTCATTTTAGCATTTATTTTATTTTCTGCAATTGATAATCATATAATCTGTTAACTTGGAAAACTAAATTGATTTTTTTAAACATTAGGACTTTATTTTTTATTTTTTATTTTTTTTAAGATTTATTTATACATACAAGCTGGGGTACAGGCCAGAGGTGTGGGGCGGTGAGAGGGTTCACCAGAGCCAGAGCGGGGAGCAGAACAGACAGATCAGAAATACACTGCTGAGGGGAGCAGTGGGCGAGGCAGGAGAGGTCTGCTGCGCCATGTGGGATTCTCCCCGGCCGGGGGGTCGAACTTGCGTCGCGCTGCCGACAGCTCCACAGCTCAGCGCTTAACCGCTGCGCCCCCAGGGAGGCCCAGGACTTTATTTTGAAGTAAACCCAATTTTGTCACCTGTAATATCTTTTTAATATGTTGCTAGAGTTGATTTGCTTATTTTTTAATCGCTTCTCGGCCTTTTGGCTAAGATCAAGTGTGATTTGCTTATTTTTAATTTAGAATCTTTATAGGAGATGTTGGCTTGGAATTTTCTTGTAACATCTTTTCAGGTTTTGTGATTAAACTTATGCTGGAACTCATAACTCATAAAATGATTTGAGAAGTATTTCTTCTTTTTCTTTTCTCTGGAAAAATATGTGTAAGATTAGTGATATTTTAAATCTTTCAATTTTAAATGTTTTGGAAAACTCACAGTTAAAGTTATATAGGCCTATAGAAGTTTGCTCATACTTGAAAGTAGAGTCTGCCATTGTGGGTGAAGTGTGCTACATATGTCAGATTTGCCAAACTTGTTAATTAACAAGGTCATTTGTTGATTCTGTTGTTTCAGATCATCTATTTTTTGCTCAAAATTTTGTTTTTTTTTTTCCCCAGTTATCAAAAAAGGTTGGTTAGTCTCTAACGAACTGGCTATGAATTTTCTATTTCTCCTTTTAGTTCTGTTACTTTTTGCTTTGTATAGGTTAATGCTTTTTTTAAAAATATAATTCTAGGGTTGTTAGATTCTTTTATCAATTTGAAATTCCTCTTTGTAGTAATGCTTCTTACTTAAAGTCTACTTTATATATATTTTTTATTCTTTTATTTTCAAACTTTCTTTGTCCTTATATTTGTATCTCTTGTAAGCACATCATTAAAAATGATCTTTGCCCTTTTAGGAGTGTATTTAGTCCATTTACATTTTTAAATTTTCATTTCTTGACTAATTATGTGGAGTATATTTTTATTTGTGTACTAGCCATTCATATATCTTCTTTTGTGAATTATCTTTTCAGATATTTTGCCCTTTTTAAAATTGGATTGATTGTCTTATTCTTAAGTTGTAGAAGTTCTTTATGTATTTACTAGACATGATTCCTTTGTTTCAAATATGTATGTTGCAAGTATTTTCTCTCCTATGGTGGCTTCTTTTACTATATATTTTTTAATGGTATGTATGTTTTAAAGAGTAAAAGTTTTTTTTTTTTTTAAGATTTATTTATTTATACATACAAGCTGGGGTACAGGCCAGAGGTGTGGGGCGGCGAGAGGGTTCACCAGAGTCAGAGCGGGTAGCAGAACAGGCAGATCAGAAATACACTGCTGAGGGGAGTAGCAGGCGAGGCAGGAGAGGTCTGCTGTGCCATGTGGGAATCTCCCTGGCAGGGCATTGAACCAGTGTCGCTGCTGCTGACAGCTCCACAGCCCAGCGCTTAACTGCTGCGCCACCAGAGAGGCCCTATGTCTGTCAATTTAAAGAGAGTGGAACCTGGGTCTTAAAAATCTGTCTTTGGTTGTAATGACAAGAAAAAAAATGGTCACTCAGAAGTAGGAGGTTAGTCCCTCTAGAAACTGAAAAAGTCCGATAGCAAATGTCCATTTAAGTCTTATTTTGAGACAGTGAATCTGGCTTGTTGGATTTGATTCTTATTTGTGGAAGGGTGGGAAGAGAAATGGAGGGTAGTAATGATTAAAGTCAGTGAAGGCTATAATTAGTACAATGCAGAAGGCCAGGTGAAAAATGCTAATAATGGAGATGGAAACATACTGAGCTATTTCATGGACACAACTACAAGGACTTGGTAAAAAATTAGACAGAATTTGGAAGTATTATGGTAAAGATGTACAAGATCCTGTGGAAGAATACAGCAGAGAGATAATTAGGGATCAGGAAAACTTAGTCTAGGAATTAGGCTGAGAAAAAAAAATTAAAATAGAGATCTTACTTCAAGCTAAGTAGTAATTATCCTGATGAATATGTTGGTGGGGATGTTTTTGAATGTCAGGCAGCATATTTAAAGGCAAGAGAAATGATGACCTAGTCCAGTAGTTCCGAATTCAGCATGACTAAAATGTTGATAGAGTTCAGAAGTACCAATGGACAAGAGAAAATTGAAAGGTAGGTGAGACGTCTTTGTTAGCAATTACAAGGATTTTATACTTTAATTAGCATGGCAGTTAGAACCTCGAACTCCAGGTTAGGCACTCTGAACTTCTACCCTTTCCACATGACTTTAGGCAATCTTAACCTTTTCAAGTCATTTTTTAGTCTGAAAAATGGTGTTTCTGATAATACCCATCTCAGAAGGCTGTTTTTGAGTATCCTGGCCTTGATTATTACTCTTGTGGCTTGTATCTTTTTTTAGACATTGATGCATCAGACCCCCTTTGCCTTATAGTCAAATAATGTAATTCTTTAATTCCTAATTCTGTCCTTATTAGGCAACCTTCTGATTATAGCTTGGCATCCTTTGTAGCATGCCTAAAAGTGAGAGAACATGAGGACTTGTGCCTTTGGTAATTTTAGCCATTATAGTTATTGCTATAAATTAGTGACATTCTGATTTTATGTAAGTCTTGTAGGCTTGGTTAATCGGAATTGTTCCTGAGAGATGGATCTATTGGTCATGTGTTGTCCCATTAGATTTGCGTACTTTTAAAAACTAGAGGCTAAACAGATTATGTAAAATTCACTAAAATCCAGTTACTCATTAGGCTTCTTTCAAAACACACGGCTTGCCTTTCCTAGAGTGTTCTCTGCTTCTGCTATTATTGCCTACGATGTGTAGATGTATATGTATATTTTCATTTTTTTAGTTTATAGGATATCATGTAAATTATCAGATTGACTAATATAGTTAGTAAAAATTGATAGGCCTGAGGTGCAAGTTAAGCACAGAATAATAGCTATCCACATATCAGCTGACAAAACGTGTTTTTTTACATATTTTGTTGTATGTGTATATTCATTTGTCAGTGTGAAGAGAATTTGACACTTTATAGTCATTTACGGAAATGGTTTTGTCTATTTGATTTCACAAACCATCCTTTAAAAAATCTGTTTCTTCAATATGAAAAAGAAAACTAATTTTCTAAGATGGACCTCTTAGTAAGGCACTGTGTATGATTGTTTTTGATTGTCACAGTGATCAGGGATATGAAGATGACTGTTACTTAGTGGGTATGGGGGTGAGCGAGCAGGGATGTCAGATATTCTACAGTACCCAGGAGAGCACACCGGAGGGAGCAATTTTCCAGTTCTCAAAGCCTGTAAATGCCCTTGCTGAGAAACACTGAGAGCTGGTTCAAGTAGCCTGATAACTATGCTTATAGCACCATCTAGCGAGGGAAACAGGTAATAAGCAAAATCTCCTTTCATCATGGAAATAAAATTAAGCTTTCTAAACTTTCTGTAAAATAATAGATTATACAATCATGGAATTTTATAGCAGGAAAGAAATTTGGAAATCCTCTAATTTACTTTCTCCTTTTACAGATAAGGAAACAAGGGTCCAAAGAAGTGAAGTGATTTGTCAGTAACATACCTAGTTAGTAGCAAGAGCCCAGGCTAGAATCCAGATCTGAGTTTTGCAGGTTAGTAAACCGAAACTTTGTCAACTTTGTCATAGCAAACTGACTCTCTTTGTGTTCTATTTGGGTTATTATCTTAGTGATAATAAGATCACTTGGGTTCTTAGTGATTTACTTAAGAAAGAAAAGTTGTAAATGAGATAAAATCTCATTTACTACATGTGTTATGAAATAAACTTTCATAACCAAGAGGAAGGAAGACAAATCAGGTGATTTCACTCATACATGGAATATTGAGAAACAAAGCAGAGGAACACAAGGAACTAAACCAAAACAGTACCTAGAAACGGGACTGGAGAGTTGAGGCTACTAGAGGGGGGAGGGGGGAAGTTAGAACAAAGGGAAGGGGGGACCAGTGATATATGATAAAGGGATATGGATGATCTGATGGGGAGAGAGGTGAGGTAATGTACATGTGAGGATATGCGCCCTATTCCTCTGAATCATACACAGTGCTGTGAACTAATGTTACCTCAATAATTGAAAAAAATTCATAATGCATACACTATATATTACATCGTACGTTGAATTTAATTGTATCACCTAAAGAAACGACACAGGCATTTGGGAGTTCATTTAATCTTTAGTTGCTATGATTTCACCTCCCAGTCGAGTCTTATGATAAAATTTCACTTAGGGTAAAGAAAAATTATGTGAAAATTTATTAAAACTTAATTTTTTGTATTGATTAATGAATGAACATGTTGGCAATCAAAAGTTGCAAAAAACTTAATATGAAATAAATTAGAAAATAATGGGAAGTCTTCCCATTTCTCTTCAGTGTTTTTTTCTGTGAAGCACATAAAATGTTTTTGATAAATCAGGTTTTTTATCTTCTCTTTTTCACTCAAGTAACACTGCTTTATAACAAAATGTGTCAGATGTTCATCGTTAAGAATAAGCATGTGTATATACTACATTAAGTTCACCACTAAAAGTCCAAATCTAACCATCATATTAATGTCCGCCTTTCCCCATTTTCTCTTATATCTTTTTGTATTCTTAATGAGAGGAATTAGGAAGTGTTGAGATTGATTCAGCTATCTTGAGAATATATCACATTCAGTTGGAAAAGAGACATTTTTATTGACCGGTAAAAGGTTGTTTAGATAAGAAATGGGGCACATAATAAAGTGAGCCAAGTGGTCATCAGCAGTGTTGGGAAAATGAACCTATGAAAGTGTGAAACTGAAATGAACCAGTTTCCTGCTAGATGATGATCACAGTAATGACCGTAGTGCTGATAACACTGATGATGACATTGAAAACAACGGTAATAATGATAGCTAGCGTGTCTTGTACTGGATCTGCTTCAAGAAAGAAATCTTGTCTAGAGAGTCCCATCCTTCCTTGCACACACTTCAGAAACATAAGTTCTCTATTTCACTGTAAGTTTAGTAGTGGCATGTCAGTTAGGATTGTGATGGAATGAATATTTATTTATAAAATATTTCCATTTGAATTTGTAATTATCACTTTTTTATTTTGGTAAGAATATTTAATATGAGGGCTACTCTCTTAACAAATTTTTAAGTGTATAATAAAGTACTGATAACTATAGGCATAATATTAATACAGCAGACCTCTAGAATTTATTCATCTTTATTCATTATGCATAATAGAAACTTTATAATCGGTGAATGACAATTTCTCATTTCTACCTACCTTCAACCCCTGACAATGACTCTACCCTCTGCTTCTGTGATTTTAATTATTTTAAATACCTTGTATAAGTGAAATCATGCAATATTTGTCCTTCTGTGACTGACTTAATTCATTTAGCATAATGTCTTCAAGGTTTATCTATGTTGTTTCATATGGTTAGGTCTTCTTATTTTGTAAGACTGAATATATACCACAGTTCCAAGTTATTTCCACATTTCTGCCCTGTGAATAATGCTGCAGTGAACACAATAATGCTATCTCAAGAGGAATGTTCATACCTCTTGAGATACTAATTTCAGTTTTTTGGGTAAATACCCATAAATGGGGATTGGTACATCTTATACTTTTTCTACTGTTAATTTTTTGAAGAATCTCCATACTATTTTCTGTAGCAGCTGCACTGTTAAACATTTCCAGAGAGTGCACAATGGTTCAAGTTTCTCCATGTCCTTCATAACACTTACCTTCTGTTTTTGATAACCATTCTAACAGATACGTGGTGATTTCTTTTCATGGTTTTAATTTGGGTTCCCCTCATGATTAGTAATGTTAAGCAGTTTTTTCAGTTACTTCATGTATTTGTATGTCTTCTTTAGAGACATCCTTTGCCCTGTTTAAGCGAGTGATTTTTCTATTTTTTGGTTTCTTTTGCTGTTGAACTGTAGGAGTTCCTTATATATTTTTAATAACAAGCCTTTATCAGATGTGTGGTTTGTAAGTATTTTCACCCATTTGGTAGCTTGCCTTTTCACTCTGTTAATTGTTTTCTTTATTGTGCAGAAGCTTTCTAGTTTGATGTAGTCCCTCATGTCTATTTTTGTTCTTGATATCTCTGCTTTTGGTATCATAGCCAAGAAATCATTGCCAAAATCTGTCGTAAAGCTTTTTCCTTATGCTTTCTCCTAGGAGTTTTTGCAGTTTTGGGTCTTATGTTTAAGTCTTTGAAACATTTTGAGTTAATTTTTGTGTCTGGTGTAAGGTAAGGAACCAGTTTCATCCTTTTGCATGTAGATATCCAGTTTTCTTAGGAAAATTTCATTATGTATATTTTTTGCAACCTTTTGAAGATCAGTTGACTATATGTACAGCAGTTTATTTCTAGAATCCATATTCTATTCCATTGGTGTATATGTGTGTTTTCCTGTCAGTATCAATCTGTTTTAATTACTGTAGTATTGTGATATGTTTTGAAGTCAGAACTGTGATATGTTCACCTTTTTTCTTTCTCTTTCAAGATTGTTTTGGCTATTTGGGGTCCTTTGTGAATTATTTTTAGAATGAATTTGAATAAATTTTAGAATTATTTTTTCTATTTCAGTAAAACATGCCAATGAGAATGTATTAAAGCTCTGGATTATTTGTGTCCTGTGGGGTTTTTAATGATATAAGTTTTCCAGTTCATGAGCATGGGACATCTTTCGATTTGTTGGTATCTCCTTTAATTTCTTTGATCAATAGTTTATAATGTACAAATTTTTGGCCTTCTTAGTTTAGTTTATTAAGTATTTTATTCTTTTTGTTGATAGTGTAAGTGGATTGTTTTCTTATTTTCTTTAGCAAAGAGTTTATTGTTAGGTATGGAAACAACTCATTTTTGTATGCTAATTTTGTATCCTGCAGCTTTAGTAAATTCATTTATTAGCTCTAGCAGTTTTCTTTGTGGTTTTGTGGAAAACCTTTAGGGTTTTCTTGTAAGATCATGCCAACTTCAAACAGACATTATTTTACTTCTTTCTTTGCCAGATTGCTCTGGTCAGGATGTCAGTACTATGTTGAATAAAAGTAGATACTTGTTTCTGATCTTAAAAATTGTCAATTTTTCACCTTTGAGTATTGGGGGCTTTCATATATGACCTTTATTATTATGAGATAATTTCCTTTTATTCTTAGTTTGTTGAGTGTTATCATAAAAGGGTGTTAAATTTTGTGAAATGCTTTCTCTGTATCTATTGAGATGATCTTGTGACTTCTATCTTTCATCTGTAAATATAGTATATATCATATTAGTATATTTTGTATGTTGAAATGTCCTTGCTTTCAGGAGAGAAAAGCCACCTGGGCATGGTGTGTGATTCTTTTAATATGCTACTGAATTTGGTTTCTAAGTATTTTGTTGAGTTTTGCATTTACATTCATCAGGGATATTGGTATATCACTGATCAACAAATTTTTACAGAAGTCATATCACTGAAATAAAATTAGTCATTTCCTATCAGTTTGTATGTGCTCAACACGAATATGACAGTCAAATTCTAATTTTGGCTCTAGTTTTTTTGTAATCTGCAATAAATTGATGTTTACATCACGGAATGCATGCCAATAGTAATAGGCCTACGGTTAATACCTGTAAAAAATCAAGTCATAGACTACTTCTTAGATTTCTTCGCTTGTCTCTGTGCACCTGTTCAGGAATAGAGTAGATGGAAGACGGTTTCCATTGTGCAAAAGCACAGCCTTAAGACTCAGTTTCGAAGAGTCTAGAAATAGTCTCCATTCTTGTAGGTCTTGAGTGCTTTCCAGGGCAATCATGAGGCCCTCGCTATCAGAAAAGAATACCAGAGTACTTTCCTTTCTGAAGAAAGACTCCGGCTGCTGGTGGTGCTTTTAGTATAAAGTAATTGTGACATCTTCTTCTAGAAGATTCCATTGTTGGAGTCTTGGTCCTAGCAATTCTGCCTTGTCTTGGATAAGTCCAAATCACGAACCAGGTCATTTAGTTCTTCCTGTGTAAGTCTGCGTGGGGTTGATGATGCACCACAGTGAAAATCTGGATCACTGCATGCTGATGGAACAGGAGAAGAACAGGTCGGCTCACCCCGGTCCTCATCAGATGAATCAAGAGAATATTCTGCTGGAGGTTCTGGAATAGGAAGTCCCTCACCATGTGGAACTGGTCTCAGTGCAGACAGAATGTTTGGGTAGACTATTCTCGCCTTCTTTTGCTTTGTTATTCTGCCAGAAAGAGGAGGGACCAAGCAGAAGTAACAGTCTTTTATGTGGTTGCTTGGCTCTCTCCACACCATGGGGACTGCAAACGGCACTGATGGTCTTTTGCCATTTAACCACTGTGAAAGCTGTGTTGTACATGTAGCACAGTATATATGCGGGGCCCAAGGCTTGTCTTGGTCACGAACCTTGCATCCAAAGTAAAGCTGATAAGCCTTCTTCACTTGAGAAGTGATAGTTTTCTTGTGGTTGGCAAATGTCACTTCCCCACAAAGAGAGCAGAAATTGTCCACGCTATTAACACACTTTCGAGGCATTACTGTTCAGTATTGTGCTAAATGGATAAAATAAGAACAGTTCTGTGGAACAATAGCTTCAGCTGTCTCGCAAAAAGTCTGAAATATTTTCGGTGCTCAACTTTTCCGACAGGGCTTTCTATAGTGCACTGTTGACGTCAGCTTACTTCAGCAGCCACCTGGCAATAGTATTACATTGCATCAGAAAATGATGCAATCAACTCTGGATGATGTGTGCATGATGGTATTATGCAATGTGATGCAATATTACATCATTCTAGGCTGATTTAGGATGTTGTTGTAGTCCTACTGGATAGATTTACATGGTGAAACATATAAAATGAATTATATGAAATATCTTCAAAACGAGAGCTAATAAAAAATTTTCAGGGTTATATTCATGTTCAGCACACCAAGATACTACAGTAACGGTTTCAGTGTTGACCAGTGTAGTTTACTAGTGTTTTTGTCTGACTTTATATATATATATATATATATATATATATATATATGTATGTATCTTTTACATTTTGTATTCCCCTTGGGTAACCCACCACCAATTCACCCATGATCCATCTCCGTGGTCCCTTGTGTTCTTTTCTACTCCATTTTGTGTCTAGCTTTAATATCAGGGTAATAATACTGCTTCATGAAATGAATTTTGGAGTATTCTTTTCTTTTCACTATTTTGGGAGAATTTGGGAAGGATTCGTTTTAAATGTTCTTTCAGTATTGGTACAACTTACCTGTGAAGCTACCTGTTCCTTGATTTTCCTTTTTTGGGAGATTTTTGATTACTGACTCAATCTCCCTATTATTTTATATTTTCTGTTTCTTTATGATTTGATCTGGATACATTGTTTCCAGCACTTATCCATTTCTTCTGTTACCCAGTTTATTAACATAAAATTGTGTATAGTGGTCTCTTATGATACTTTTTATGTATCTGACTTCAATTGTAATATCTTCTCTTTCACTTCTGATTTTCTTATTTGAGTCTCCTTTCTTGTTTTCTTAGTTTACCTAAGGTTATAGTATGTTATGTTTACCTTTTTTTTTTTAAAGATTTATTTATTTATGCGAGGTGGGGTGCTGGCCAGAGGTGTGGAGTGGTGAGAGGATTCACCAGAGACAGTGGGGAGCAGAACAGGCAGATTGACTGAAGTCTCATAGTGCTGCACTTAACCCTTTGTGCCACCAGGGAGGCCCTATATTATGTTTTTCTTTTCATTTGTCTGAAGGTATTTTATATTTACCTTTTTTATTTCTTCTTTCACACTTTTCTCCCCACCTGTCAGAATCCCCCTCTGGTAGTTTCAATTCTTCAGTCAGATTTATAGGGTTTGTTTTGACTTGTTTTTTTTCTGTTAATTTGTTTTGTTTCTCTGTATTCTGTGTATGAGTGAAATTATGTGGCATTTGTTGTTCTGCTTCTGTCTTATTTCACTTACAGTGGTCCCCTTCAGTTACATCCAGGCTGTTGCAAATGGCAAAATTTCATCCTTTTTTTTTTCTAGCTGAGTAGTATTCCATTATTTATATTATTACATCTTCTTGATCCACTTATCTGTCATTGGGCATAGGTTTTTCATAACTTGGCTATTGTAAATAATACTGCAATGAACATAGGAGTGTGTATATCCCTCTGAATTCATGTTTTAGCATTTTACAGGTATACAGGTAGATACCTAGAGTTGCAATTGCTGGATCTTATTATAGATCTTATTTTAATATTTTGAGAAACCTTCATACTGTTTTTCTTAGGTGCTGGGCCAGTCTACATTCCCACCAACAATGTTCCTTTTTCTCCACATCCTTGTCAGAATTTGTTGTTTCTAGTGTTATTGTTATGGGCCATTCTCACAGGTGGGAGGTGCTATCTCATTGTGGTTCTGATTTGCATTTCTCAGATGGTAAGTGATAATGGACATTTTTCATGTGTGTATTTGCCCACTGCATATCTTTGGAGAAGTGTCCATTTAGCTCTTCTGCCCATTTTTGAGTTTTTTTTTTCTTCTTGTTGAATTTTTTTGGTTCTTTGTAGATCTTGGATATTAGTCCTTTGTTGGATGTATGATGTACAAATATCTTCTTCCGTCAGTAGGTTGTCTTTATTTTATGATAGTTTATTTTTCTGTGGAAGTTTCTTTGTGTGATGGTGTCCCATTTGTTTACTTTTGCTTTTGTTTCCTTGCCATTGAAGTTAATTTCCCAAAGACATCCTTGAAGCCAATGTCATAGAGTGTTTTGCCTATGTTTTCTTCTATGTATTCTATGGTTTCAAGTGTTATATCTCATCCTTTTGTACATTTTTATACATTTTTATACATTTTATACATTTATCTATGGTATGAGGTAGTGTCTAATTATATTGTTTTGCGTATAACTGTCCAATTTTCCCAACACCATTTGTTGATGAGACTTTTCTTTTTTCATTGTATAATACTCTTGACTGTTGTCATAGATTGTGTGTACATGTGCATATGATCCATATAGCCTATTTCTTTAACAAATTTCTTTAGAGATACTTTGAATGACTTAAATATATCTTCAGCACATACATTGAAGAAAAGTGGATGATATGCACATTTAAAATATAACTACCCTTTATGCTTATTTGAAGTCTCCTGATTACTCTAGTAGCATAGATTAGGACTGAAATTTCATTAGTGTTATTTAACAACAGGTTAAATCTTAAAAACTTATTTTTTTTTAAAATTTATTTATTTACGCATACAAGCTGGGAAGCAGGCCAGAGGTGCAGGGGTGAGAGGGTTCATCAGAGACAGAGTGGGGAGCAGAACAGGCAGGTTGAGTGAAGTACACTGCTGAGGGGAGCTGCGGGCCAGGCAGGAGAGGTCTGCTGTGCCATGTGGGACTCTCCCTGACTGGGCATCGAACTAGCACCGCAGCTGCCAACAGCTCCACAGCACTGTGCTCAAACCGTTGCGCAGCAGGGAAGCCCTTAAAAACTTATTTTTATGAAAACAAAATTTTAGATTTCTGTGGAAGAATTTTTCCCTTAATACATGTTATTAAGGCCTGTCAGAATGGAAATGGTGGGATTATCATGAATGTTGTGTAAGAGGAAGGGCAGGAGGGAAAGTCTGTATTTTCTTTTTGGGTTCTTTAATACCATATTATTCTTGTTTTCTTTTGGTAAATTAGTGTGCATTTTCTACTTGCATTAAAATGATAGAAAATATTTTTTGTGTTTTTATTAAATTTTCATTTTAGGCTTGTGTGGATGTCAGAGCCAGTTCAGTATTTTGGCAGCAGATGGAATTTGCAGATAGCCACAGTGGTCATCCCAAGTTGCCAGAATGGTTATCCACACACCCTTCTCATGGAAATCGAGCTGAGCACCTAGATAGACTCATACCTCAGGTGAGCTAAACCCATATAATGGAAGGAATAATTTTACCATTTTAAAGTTTATTTATTTATTTGTTTATTTTTTTTTTAAGAATTTTTTTAAAAGATTTATTTATTTATACATACAAGCGGGGGTACAGGCCAGAAGCGTGGGGCGGCGAGAGGATTCAACAGAGACAGAGTGGGGAGCAGAACAGGCAGATCAGAAATACACTGCTGAGGGGAGCAGTGGGCGAGGCAGGAGAGGTCTGCCGCACCATGTGGGATTCTCCCCGGCTGGGCGTTGAACTCGCATCGCGCACTGCCGACAGCTCCACAGCACAGCGCTCAACCGCTGCGCCACCAGGGAGGCCCACCATTTTAAAGTTTATTTATTATAAATTTATTTTTACCGTGTTACTTATTTTTAATGCTATTACTTCTTGTGCTTAATGAAAGAGAGTTCTAACCTCTCCGCTATTTTGATTACTGTAATTATGGATTATCACTTTTCAGAGGATTGGGAAGTAAAATCATGCTTGTCCACAAATCCTTGGGAATAGATTGCTGTGTATAGTTGCATTTTCCCCATTGAAAAGGTTTAGCCTTCTTTTTGTATCAGACATTTTAATTTTCACTGATTTGTTTAAAGTCTAAAACTCAAGGTATACTTTTTCAACATAAAGATTGCAATTTAATATTTTCTTGCTGACTTAAGTATATTGCTAAAATCCCAGTTAATGAGTGTACAAAAGTTTTGGGTCAATTCAATATTCTTTATAAAGATAGAGTTAAGTATGTACTGTGGGGCTTTCTCTTTTCTTTTATTTAAGAATTCATTAGTGATCAAGCTGAAACAGTTTTCTCCAAGCTGTTTTCATTATCTTTTGAAAATCTTTTGCTTTTTACCCCTTTTTATTGAGGGAACATTAGTTTACAACACTGTAAAGCTTTCAGATGTATAGCTTCTCACCTCAGCTAATTTGTTAACATCAAATGTTAACATTTGAAGACATTGTAAATGCTTATTCTGGTTTTCATGTCAGTATAAAATGGACGTCAGACTTCTCCCAGCTAGGTTATGTCTTTTTTTCTGTCTCACCTGCATTAAATTTTCTGGTCGGTTATGAAGGCAGAATATTTTTTTAGTAATTTAAAAATTGGCATTGGACTCTTTACTAAAGTATAATACAACAGATCCAGGTATATTATAGAAGTCTTTTTCAGTGTGACTTCAAATTTGGCTTAACAAGTTTGAGTATCTATTATAAGAAAGAATCTAACAAGTTTGAGTATCTGTTATAAGAAAGGCATTCCTTGATGCCAAATATAAGGAATACAATGAGAAATAAGACATGGTTCTTGAAATTTTATGAATGCTAAGATAAATACAGAATAGTTTTTAGTGCAATATGATTTATCTGAAGAACAGTAGAAATATAGTGGTATGCAATTTGAAAGAGGAATTAACCTGCATCAAGTTTGGGATAAAAACTGCCACAAGATTCTTTTCATTCATTCATGTGATCAATATTTATTAGTAATCATTGGTAATGTGCCATTCTGTGTTTTATTGCTAGGGAATCAGCATGGAACAAACTAATCTTGGCTTTCTCAGAGCTAACATTCTAGTTAGTTAATGTAAATAACAAACGTATATGTACAATTCAATCAGTGATAAGCATGTTGGAGAAAATTAAAAAAGGTTAAAGGTAGTGCAGAGGGCATAATATCTATATTCAGTTGTCAAGGAAGACCTTGCTGAACAGAATCTGGAAAGATTCAGGGGAGCAAGTCCTGTGGATATCTAGAGGGAGATTCTTTCAGGGGAAGCAGCAAGTGCAGAGGACCTGAAGTAAAAGTATGTTTGCTCTGTTCAAAGAATAAGACACTGGGGCTACATAGAATAAAAAAGGGTGGGGCCTCCCTGGTGGCGCAGCAGCTGAGCGCTGTGCTGTGGAGCTGTCAGCAGCAAGCGGTGCGGGTTTGACACCCAGCCGGGAGAATCCCACATGGTGTGGCAGACCTCTCCCTCCTGGCCCGCTGCTCCCCTCAGCAGTGTATTTCTGATCTGCCTGTTCTGCTCCCTGCTCTATCTCTGATGAACCCTCTCGCCGCCCCACGTCTCTGGCCTGTACCCCAGCTTGTATGTATAAATAAATAAATCTTTAAAAAAAATAATCCTTACAAGAGATTATGGAGGCAGAAGAGAGGGAGAGAAATGGCCAGATTTTGGATATATTTTTAAAGGGATTATTACAGGATTTGTTGAGAATTTGGGCATATTCTGCCTTTCATGAACTTTATGGACAGTCAGACAGGGTCTGGCTATCTAAATTTGAAGAAAAAATTCTTAAGAAAGAAAAAGAAAGAAACAAGGAAATATACTTAGTATAACATATAGTAATCACTCATCTTAAAAGGACAACATAGGACTAGGGCAGTATGTATCTTATCAGTAACTGATTTGTCCTGGAGATTCTGAAGATTACTGGTTTCAAGAGTCTTGTTAGTCTTACCTAAGACCCAAGGATCTCATACCAAGAAGGCTTGAACTGTAAAATCATTATAATAAAATCAATTCCTTGGTGGTGCAAGTGGTTAAGTCTAAGCACTATGAAGCTAATCAGCAGCCACTGCAGCACGAATTCTATCCTTGGCCAGGGGGAGCTAACCCACATGGTGCAGCAGACCTCTCCTGTCTTGCCTGCTGCTCCCCTCAGCTGTGTATTTCAATCAGTCTGCTTGTTCTGCAACCCAGTCTGTCTCTGGTGAATCCTCTCTCACACACACACCTCCATCTTTGGCCTATACCCCAGCTCTTGTATGTATAAATAAATAAATCTTCTTAAAAGGTTTAAAAAGTTAAAAAAAATAAAATCATAATAACCATAGGGTTTTCTCATAGAATTCCTTTTCTTTTTGCTTTTTGCTCAGTTAAATTCTAAAAATACATAGTTTGCATTAACTGGATAATGAATTTTAGCCAACTTTCATATGAAGCCTTTCCTGAAATCTGAGCTATCATTTTTATCATTGGGTAACTATGAATCTTCAGAGAGATTAAAAAAATGTGCTTTAGAGAGATCTTTAAAATAGTGAATTTATTAGTAAGTATGAAGAAAATGGTTAGAAAAATAAATATGTTAGTTGGGAGCCAATGATGAAGAAAAAAATTTGAGAGATATTTTTCTTCTAAAAAATAACACCAACTATCCTAGTTTAGAAACTTAATTTGAAAACCTGTTATAATTTCTTTTATCCTTCTCCTCCACCCGCCCAAGTGATTCAATTCAATTTCAAAGTAATAAAACTGTATTACAATTTTGGGAATAATTCAGTGGTTGAAATAAAACTGACACTGCAAGTGTATATTGTTAATTAGAACCTATAGTCATAACTCAAAGTTTGGAATTCCTTACTGTTATAGGTCTAATTTTTATAATGAAAGTGATTCCTCAGGCGGTATATAGAATTATGTGAGTTTCTATACTCCTAAGGACTACCTTTTTGTTAGATTTTATTTGATATTTTTTCTACTTAAGTCAATACAATCAATGTTACATTCTGGTGAATCCTCCTTTCCTTTGACATTCAAGAGTAGACCTGCAGTGAGGGTATCTCAGAGGTAGTTGGGAATATAGCACCACAGCACAGAGATGAAGATAACAGAGACTCTTAAAAAGAGGTGATAGTTGAAAGAGAGTGGGTGAGTTTATAAGTGAGCAGAGAAGATCCCAGAGTTAACAGTATTATGTCATTTCCACATTTAATTGGTAGGAAAACAGAGTTATAGTGGATCAGATTCATTAAGAGGAGAAAAGATCACAAAATCAGGAAAGATTTTTATGGTTTTATAAGAACACAAATCTTCATAACTTTTACTTTTTAAAGCTTAATTTATTGAAGATAGTGTATTTTTCTTACTAGGTTCTTTGACTATCATTACATAAATGTGTTGTTTACCATAGCATATGAACATTTAAGATGCATTAAATTTATACGTTCAACAAATATTAATTGATCACTATGTGTCAGATTGTAGGTTTTGTGTGTTCTATCAACAAAATAGTAGAAAACTTCTGCCCTTGTGAAACTTATTCTTCAGTAGAGACAGACAATAATAATAATAATGTTAGTTACTATTGAGGTTTCTTTTCTGGCTTGCATCCTTCTCTTTGTGTCCTCACTTGGTAGAGAGAAGAAGCATGGTATCTAGTCCTCTTAATAAGGCACAATCCCCTGAGTGAGACACTCAGCGGGTGGGGAGGGGGGGCAGGGGGAGGGGAGGTAAGGGCACAAAATGGAATGGAAAAGAACACAAGGGACCATGGAGATGGATCACTGGTGAATTGGTGGTGGGCTACCCAAGGGGAATACAAAATATAAAAGACATAAATAACAATAAAAATAAAAAAAAAGCTTTTGATGAAAAAAAAATAAGGCACAATCTCATCCCTGTCAACTCATCTAAACCTAACTACCTCCCAAAGGTGACACATCCAGGTACCATCATATTAGAGATTATGGCTGCAGCATATGAATTTGGGAGAGTACTGACACAGTTCAGTCCATAGCAGATAGGTAATGTGCAAGCAGAGAGGATTAGGGTGCTGGGATAGCTATTTGAGATGGAACTGGTCAGAAAATGTTTCACTGAGAAGATAGTACTCAAACAAAGACATAAACAGCAGTGGTCAACAAATTTTTACAGAAGTCATATCACTGAAATAAAATTAGTCATTTCCTATCAGTTTGTATGTGCTCAACACAAATATGACAGTCAAATTCTAATTTTGGCTCTAGTTTTTTTGTAATCTGCAATAAATTGATGTTTACATCACGGAATGCATGCCAATAGTAATAGGCCTACGGTTAATACCTGTAAAAAATCAAGTCATAGACTACTTCTTAGATTTCTTCGCTTGTCTCTGTGCACCTGTTCAGGAATAGAGTAGATGGAAGACGGTTTCCATTGTGCAAAAGCACAGCCTTAAGACTCAGTTTCGAAGAGTCTAGAAATAGTCTCCATTCTTGTAGGTCTTGAGTGCTTTCCAGGGCAATCATGAGGCCCTCACTATCAGAAAAGAATACCAGAGTACTTTCCTTTCTGAAGAAAGACTCCGGCTGCTGGTGGTGCTTTCAGTATAAAGTAATTGTGACATCTTCTTCTAGAAGATTCCATTGTTGGAGTCTTGGTCCTAGCGATTCTGCCTTGTCTTGGATAAGTCCAAATCACGAACCAGGTCATTTAGTTCTTCCTGTGTAAGTCTGTGTGGGGTTGATGATGCACCACAGTGAAAATCTGGATCACTGCATGCTGATGGAACAGGAGAAGAACAGGTCGGCTCACCCCGGTCCTCATCAGATGAATCAAGAGAATATTCTGCTGGAGGTTCTGGAATAGGAAGTCCCTCACCATGTGGAACTGGTCTCAGTGCAGACGGAATGTTTGGGTAGACTGTTCTCGCCTTCTTTTGCTTTGTTATTCTGCCGGAAAGAAGAGGAACCAAGCAGAAGTAACAGTCTTTTATGTGGTTGCTTGGCTCTCTCCACACCATGGGGACTGCACACGGCATTGATGGTCTTTTGCCATTTAACCACTGTGAAAGCTGTATTGTACATGTAGCACAGTATATATGCGGGGCCCAAGGCTTGTCTTGGTCATGAACCTTGCATCCAAAGTAAAGCTGATAAGCCTTCTTCACTTGAGAAGTGATAGTTTTCTTGTGGTTGGCAAATGTCACTTCCCCACAAAGAGAGCAGAAATTGTCCACGCTATTAACACACTTTCGAGGCATTACTGTTCAGTATTGTGCCTAAATGGATAAAATAAGAACAGTTCTGTGGAACAGTAGCTTCAACTGTCTCGCAAAAAGTCTGAAATATTTTCAGTGCTCAACTTTTCCGACAGGGCTTTCTATAGTGCACTGCTGACGTCAGCTTACTTCAGCAGCCACCTGGCAATAGTATTGCATTGCATCAGAAAATGATGCAGTCAACTCTGGATGATGTGTGCATGATTGTATTATGCAATGTGATGCAATATTACATCATTCTAGGCTGATTTAGGATGTTGTTGTAGTCCTACTGGATAGATTTACATGGTGAAACATATAAAATGAATTATATGAAATATATTCAAAACGAGAGCTAATAAAAATTTTTCAGGGTTATATTCATGTTCAGCACACCAAGATAGTACAGATTAGGGCCTTTTCAAGTCAGTAACAATCTCACTGTTGACCAGTATAAGTGAAAGAATGAGCTATGTGACTATCTGGGTGGGATGAGCCTTCCAGGGAATAGAAAATACAAAGACAGTAGTGAGGTTGGTGTATTTGAGTAACAGCAAAGAAATCTCTGTTACTGGAAAGTGAGAGTGCATGGGCCGTGAAGCCCTTGTAAGGACTTTGGCTTTTGCTTAGAGATAGCATACCAATGGAAGGTTTTGAGCAGAGGACTGAGGGATTAAATGTTCTGATTTTCTTTTGAAAAGGATGCAATCTACAGTTCCCTGCAAAGCAGTACAGTCATTTAATTTTGCAGTATTTTAGTATAGTGTGTTCAGAAAATAGACTTAACTCCTTTTTTTGTTTTGTTCTTAAATCAAGTAAACGCCCCCAAATTAGAAAAAATACATCCTTTTTGTTTTTTTATGTGAATTCTCAGATAAGTCATGTGTAATGCCTAGTTAAATAAAATTCTGTGATCCACGAGTATTTAAAAAAGATAAATATAGGGTTACAGTAATAATATTATTTGTAGTTAATAAGATGATATGTTATAATTTTATTTACTTGAATTAATCAGTTAAATTTAGAAAACACATCCCACATAGTTGGTTACCATAACAACTTGGGTGAAAAATTGAAGAACAGATGTTATATCAACCTGTTGACGTTTAATAGTATGACAGTTTTAAGATGATAGTTACACTTTTACTCTGTTCAGATTTTAAATTTATGTATACCATAATTTGACCTTGAAAGATGTTTTTTAAACTTTCTGTAATGATCCTTATCAAGTATTAGGAAATATGTTGTATGCTAACCCAGGTAAAAATTTACTTCAAGGATTTAAGACTAAAAGTATTTAGACTGAATTTTTATTTATTTCTTCTCTAACCAACTTTCCCTACTATCCTCTCCCTTGGGAGGAGAAGAGTTGAAAAGATTGGAGAATTATAAGATACATAGGAAAAACATTTAAAAACATTTCGTTTGAACTTACTGTTTGGGATTTATTTTTTGAATGGGATTTATTTTTTTAATGTTTTTAGTCAGCTTCATTTGTAAACCACTTTTAAAATCTTGATGTTCAAATTTATTACATTCAATTTTTAGATATCAGAATCATTTAATGGCAAGCTGTAAATCATTTTAATTTCATTTTGAATTTTAAAAAATTTCAGGAAGCTGAGGGTTTGAACTCGTGTAAGTCTTTCTTATGCATTTATAATTGGACAAAATAAATACACAAATCACTAATATTATATGTCTCATGAGAAGAAAATATGAGTGTTTAACATTGAAGTGAAATGTACACAAACATATACTGTTCACCTTACAGAATCTCATTTTGTCTGACAGGGAGAGTGTTGAGGAGAAGGCAAATATCATAGCAACTACTATAATTGAATTGGCCTCTGAATCATATAAAGCCTGGAAGCCTGACAGTAACATTGTCTAAAACCTTAAAAAAATATTGTGGTGCATGTGATGTGTATCTACTTGAGGCTGAAATGAATGCGCTATTAGGAAGAATTGCTTTTGGGGGGAAAGGGAGAAAAGTAATGATCTTTTTAGAAAAACACTGAAAAAAATGAAGCTGACTTTTCCCCCTTGAAATGTCCACGTTTCTATTTTCAAAAGATTTTAATCATGAAACTCCTCTGACCTTTTATCCCAGTGTTTAAAAAAAAATGTATGGTTTATTTTATGAATAAGTAATTACTGTTTTACTCAATATCTAATGCCTATAAAAATCCTAATATGTATCACTAGTTGTTTCATAAATATTTTAGTTGTTACCAGGAATATAGTCTTAATACATCATTCTCATATCTTAGGATTATACATTTTTTTTAATACATATTTTTATTGTTATTTATGTCTTTTACATTTTGTATTCCCCTTGGGTAGCCCACCACCAATTCACCCATGATCCATCTCCATGGTCCCTTGTGTTCTTTTCTATTCCATTTTGTGCCCTTACGCTCCCCGCCCCCCCCCCCCAAGTCTCTCTCCTATTTGGTTTCCGTATTAGGATTATAAAATTTTATTTGAAAACTTTTCTTACTATTTTATCATTTCAGCAGACAGTGGAATGTGTTGTGGTGGCCTTAATTTTTAGCTTTTTAAATTTATTTACTTAAAATGTTCTTAATTATTTTAGACTATTTCCAATTCTAACCAAACTCCAATTTTTATTATAATTTGTGAAAGGAAATGAAATGAGTTATAGAGGAAATGTTTTTTAAAAAGTAAAATCATGTCTTACACATATAAAATGTACACATATCTGAAATTTTATTTAACATATTAATGAGGGAAGCAGTAATGTGTTACAACAAGCTAAAAGAGAATTCAAGAACCCGTAGATACAGGCAATAAGAAATGATGAAATGACTTTACAAATAGATGCAAAACTGATCCATTCATAAGACAGTAATCAATTGCATTCCACCAGACATATTTCATTTCCATTTCCATGGACAAATATCATTTGCATTATTATCAGTCTCTGCAACTTACAGACTTGTAAAATAGCTCAAAGGCCTTGAAAGGCGGCGATAACACAGAAGGATGTACTTGACAGGTTACCCAACGGTCTTTTTTACCCATTTCAAAGTCTTTTATAGCTTTCTCTGTTTTTATTTTTTTATTGACATCCATTTGCCTTTCAAATAATGACACCAAATCAAATCATCCTGTCACACTAATATTTAAACATAAGTGTTTGTTATTTTTAAGTAGCGTCGTATTTCTTTTTCATCGTACTTCTTTTCTCTTAAAGTGGTAACCTACTATTCTCATTAATTTCTGTTGACTGATTCTGGTGAATTTTGGATTGAAAAATCTAGGACTGAAAAAAGTATTGAGTAAAGCTTGAAAAGCATGTGGTTGCCTTCAGAAATTAAGGAGAAGATTTGGAAATAGGAGGATATAAAGGGACTAGTTTCATTTTTCGAAAGTGTAGACTTTGTCGGAGGCCGGCTCCAACCGAGGTTGGGTTCCCGGGGGTGGTGGGGAAAGCGTCGGCGGCAGGGGGGCGAGTTCCGTGGGGAAAAGGGGATGGGGAGCGAGAGACAGCACACACCAGAGAGTGTGATCAGGCCGTTCCACTTTATTATTGGAGAACAGGGTTTTTAAAACATAAGAAGAATTAACTACTGACAATGGCAGGGTGATTACAGATATTCAGATACATAATCAGTTACATAGTTTGAGGGGAATCAAGGAACTTTAGAAAAATGTCTCTTATCTGAGGTAAA
>PVIJ01015279.1:0-36910 GCA_004024925.1 Scalopus aquaticus
AAAGAGCTACATGGAAACAAGTGCAAAAACCTAGAGGATATGGACAAATTCCTAAAACTATACAATCACCCAAAACTAGACAAACAAGATATAGAACACGTAAACAGGCCAATCACAAGCAGTGAAATTGAAACAGTAATTAAAACCCTCCCCAAAAACAAAAGCCCAGGACCAAATGGTTTCACAAATGAATTCTACCAAACATTCAAAAATGAAATTGTCCCCATATTCACAAACTCTTTCAAAAAATCGAGAAGGAAGGAGTCCTACCAAACAAATTCTATGAAGCAAATACCACTCTAATACCAAAACCAGAAAAAGACAATACAAAAAAAGAAAACTACAGACCAATCTCCCTAAAGAATACAGATGCAAAAATATTTAACAAAATCTTGGCCAATAGGATCCAACAAAGCATCCAAAAGATAATACACCACGACCAAGTGGGATTTATTCCATGGAAACAAGGATGGTTCAACATCTGAAAATCAATCAATATAATACAACACATCAACAAAAAGAAAAATAAAGACCATATGATCATATCAATAGACACTGAGAAAGTATTTGACAAAGTGCAACACCCATTTATGATAAAAGCCCTTGATATCCTTGGGATAGAAGGAACGTACCTCAACATAATAAAAGCCATATACGACAAACCCACGGCCAATATTATCCTCAACGGAGAGAAGATCAAAGCCTTTCCGCTAAGATCAGGAACAAGGCAAGGATGTCCACGCTCACCATTATTGTTCAATATAATAGTGGAAGTCCTAGCCAGAGCAATTAGACAAGAGAAAGACATTCAAAGGATCCAAATAGGAAAAGAAGAAATTAAACTGCCTCTATTTGCAGACGATATGATAATATATATACAAAACCCTAAAAACTCCGTAGAAAAACTATTCAAAATTATAGACCAGTACAGTAAAGTAGCAGGATACAAAATCAACACACAAAAGTCAGTAGCATTCCTCTATGCAAACACCCAATCTGAGAAGAAGAAATTAAGAGATCCATCCCCTTCAAATCGAAACCAGAAAAATCAAATATCCGGGAATAAATCTAACAAAAGACATAAAGGACTTATACAAAGAAAACTATAAAACACTGTTGAAAGAAATAGAAGAAGACACAAGAAGATGGAAAGGCATCCCTTGCTCATGGATTGGAAGGATTAATATTATCATAATGGCAATCCTACCAAAAGCAATTTACAGATTCAATGCTATTCCAATAAAAATCTCAATAACATTCTTCAAAGAAATAGATCGACTACTGATGAAATTCATATGGAACCACAAAAAAACTTACATAGCTAAAGCCCTCCTAACTAAAAAGAAAGAAAATGGAGGAAGTTCACTCCCTGATTTCAAACTATACTACAAAGCCATAATGATTTAAACAGCATGGTACTGGAACAAAAACAGACACAATGACCCATGGAACCGAATAGAATACTCAGAATTAAAGCCACATATCTATGAACCACTAATCTGTTGGGGCACTGTTCACAATACCAAAGGTATGGAAGCAACCCTGATGTCCAAAAATAGATGACTGGATCAAGAAGATATGGTACATATACACAATGGGATACTATTCAGCATTTAAAGAAGATAAACACATGCAATTTGCAGCGACATGGATGGAATTAGAGGGGATCATACTCAGTGAAATAAGCCAGAAAGAAAGAGAAAAATACCAAATGGTTTCACTTGTAACAGGACTATACGGGAACCAAATAGGAGAGAGACACTCAGTGGGTGGGGGTGGGGCAGGGGGAGGGGAGGATAAGGGCACAAAATGGAATAGAAAAGAACACAAGGGACCACGGAGATAGATCACAGGTGAATTGGTGGTGGGTTACCCAAGGGGAATACAAAATGTAAAAGACATAAATAACAATAAATAAAAAAGAAAAGTAGCAAGCACACACACTATTTTCTTTTCAGGGTGTGAAAAAAAAAATCTCCCATTGAAAGACCGGAGCAGCCAGATGGAAACAATAAGAGGGACCACGCAATAAAAAGTATGTTGGTCCTGGAATCCTCTTTACCCATGTGTCCTTGGTAGTCTTTGATTTTCCCACTGAAGTTCTACCAGTTAATGTGATAATGAAGTAGAAGGAAATAAATGGGGACTACCACTACAGTAAGTCCCTAACTCAATGAAGAGCATTCCATTGTAAAAGCATGTGGTCAATGCATTTGTTGAAGTGGTTAAGTGAAGCAGCAGGCATTAGTATAAACCCCAGAAAGGACATATTATTCAAACCAAAATAACACCAGTAAGGCTCTGAAAACAAACTGTATTCAAAAAGCATTCAAACATAGATTGAAAACAACATGCTAAATATAAACAAGATGACTGACTACTCAAATAAAAAATAAATAAGACCCAGAGAATCCTAACATAACAGACAAAATATGCAGAATACAATGCAAAAACCAATTGGCACAGAGAAACCAGGAACTTCACAACTTGAATAGGAAAGAAAATCAAGCACCATAAAACTTCTTCAGTAATCAATTGCAAATCATCTTGCAATAAATGAAAAAAACCCTTAGTGAAGAGATAGAAATTTTTAAGAGAACCAAATGTAAAGCACATACTAAATGATGCAGTAACAAATAAAACCTTGCTCTATTCTCTCAATGGCAGAGCAGAGATGATAAACGATGGAGACATAGTGAAGATGATAGAATCAGTGAACTGAAGTACAATCATAGTATTGGCCTAATATAAACAACAACAAAAAAGTCATGAAAAAAAATTAACAGTTTCAGTTAGCTATAGGATGCTAACATGTATATAGTCAAAATTCCAGAACGAAAGACATTGGAACTGAAAGAATTCTAGATGAAATATGATTGGAAAACTTCTCTATAGAGTGACATTAATTTAGACTTCTCATTTGAAACAACAGAGGTCAGAGTAAAGAGTATAACATTTTTCAGTTGATGAAAAAGAAAGGTCAACTGTGAATTCCATTTTCATTATAAATATCCTTCAAAAATGAGTGGGAAATAAAGGGCTTCTCAGATTAGAAAAACTAAAAAGAAATTGCTAGGAGGCATACCATTAAATCATATTTAATGGAAAATCTTAGAGCAGAAATATGATAATAAAAAGAGAAATCTTGGAGCATCCAAGAAAGAACAAACAATGGAAAAAACAATTATTTGTGCCCATACAATATACTACCCCTATTCTCATAAGTTTTATTAAAATATATTGGATAATTGAGACAAAAACATAATAAAGACTAAATATCAATAAATATCAAATATTAAGAGAATGATATTTAAATGGAAGAAGGAATGAGGATCAAAATGAGATAGGCAAGCTTCTCATAAAGTATAACATGTTGATATCAGTAGATGGTAATTATATACATAATATGTTTATATATTTAAGATACAAGTATATCTTAAAAACTCTTCAGGGATGTGTTCAAAAATACTAAAAGTAAATCAAGATAGAATTCTTTAAATAGATGCAAGTCGCCCACAGGAAGACAAGAACAGCAGAATGAGAACTAGAAAACAAATAATCAATAATATATTGGTAGACTTAAGTTTTAACCTGTCCAGGGCACAGCGGTTAATTGCTGCGCTGTGGAGCTGTCGGCAGTGGTGACGTGAGTTCGACAACGGGGGTGGGGGGGAGATTCTCACATGACACAGCGGACACCTCCTGCTTTGCCCGCTGCTCCCCTCGGCAGTGTATTTAGCTCAATCTGCCTGTTCTGCTCCCCACTCTGTCTCTGGTGAGCCCTCTTGCTGTCCCACACCTCTGGCTGTAGCCCAGCTTGTATGCATAAATAAATAAATCTTTAAGAAAAAAAAGTTTTAACCTGTCCATAATTAACTTAGATATACTAAATATACTAGTTAAAAGTGGGAGATTGGTGTTGTATCTTTAAAAGTACTGCTCAACTATATACTGTTGATAACAAAGTCATTTCAGATTCAGTGACGGAAGTTGGCTGAAAGTGAAAATCACAGATAAATGTGTAACATGCAAACATTAATCAAAATATACAGGGATAATTATGTTAACATCTCATTAGTTAGATTTCAGAGAGAAACTTTCTATAGATTAAGAAGAACTGTTCATAATGATAAAAGAATCAATCCACCAGGAGGGAAAATTGATTTTGTGTGTATAAGGATCAAACAAAAGAACCACAAAATTAAAATAGAAGTTAGTAAGCAAAAACAAAAACAACAGGGAAATGTGTAAACACAAAGACCTACAGTAACACATTTTGAAATAATATATAGGCAAAATTGAATGTCTTAAAGGATTTTTTTTTCTACAGAGAGCTGTATCAACTGAAAATAATTCATATTAAACTATGTAAAATCAGAAGGAAATGGATAAATATTGAATGGTCTCACTTTTATGTGGAATATAGAGAAAATAAACAAAAGGTCAAAAAATACAAAGCCAGCAAACTGCCTATAGATCTGAGGCATACAGCAAGGGAAGGGGAGAGAGGAGTCAAAGGGCAGGGAAGAACACAAAGAAATATGGTGATGGTTCATGGGTGATACAGTGGTAGGAGAAAAATCGGGACTATATCTGAAGGGATAAACCAATAACTGTACAAAAATGAACAATGGTCTGAGGAACTTTTAGAAAATATATACACATCTCCATACAAATATAAAAAAATACGTTGGGCTGAATCTAAAATAGCATAGACAGGGAAATGTACAAACACAAATGCTTATATTAGAAAGAAGGGAATATCTCAAATAAATAATCTATTGACTATGTAAAGTTAAAGCCTCAATTAACTATATAAAGGAAGACAAAATAAACACAAAAATATATGGAAGGAAATATTAAAGATAAGAACAGACAGGAGTCTGGGAAGATGGCAGCAGACTGAAGAAGCAGTCCTTGCTCCCCACATATCCCCACTATTATAATAGATTCTAATATAACTGAGCCAAAGTGGGGGGAAATATCTGACAGAAAAATAAATGACACAGTGTACACTATAAGCAGAAGTATGATGGAAAGAGCTGGAGAAATATTTAACTGAGCTCAGTTTATATTGTTAGCATTTTATTACAATCTACAGGAGGGAAAACTGATGTTGACTATGTGCTTTTGGTGGCTGATTCTCTTAATATAGTGTTATATTTTGTTTGCTGGGATTATGTTGAGTATCTTTGCATCTATGTTCAGCAGGGATATTGTTCTATAGTTTCTTTTTAGTACTATTTTCATCTGGTTTTGGGATTAGGGTAATATTCGCCTCAGAATGCGTTAAGGAGTTTTCTAACCTCTTCATTTTTTTTTTTTTTTTGGAAGACTTGAGTTGGATATTTGCTATTTCCACTTTGAATGCTTTGTAAAATTCACTGGCTAGACTATCTAGTCCTGGCCTTTTGTTCTTAATTATTGCGTTTGTGATTGGATTATTTAAATTGTCTATTTCATCATGATGCAGTCCTGGAAGTTGTATCAATCTAAAAACAATGTCCTTTTGTTATAGGTTGTCCACTTTGTTTGCATATATATATGTTTGTAATAGAATCTTATGGTCCTATGTATTTCTGCAGCACCTGTTGTAATTTTGCCACTTTCAGTTTGATTCTAGTTATTTGACTTTTCCCACTTCTCTTATTCAAAACCTAACTAAGGGCTTGTTGGTATTCTTTATATTTCAAAGAACCAACTCTTGGTTTCAATGTACTTACAGATATTTTCTTTTCAATTAATTACTTCTGCTTGAATTTTTATTATTTATTTACTTCAATTGAATTGTGAATAGGTCTGTTCTTTTTCTATTTCCTCAGGTACATATTTATATTATTTGAGTTTTTTTGTTTGTTTGGTTTTGATTTAATATAGGACTTTATTGTTATGAACTTGCCACATGGTACTACTTTGAGTGCATCCCATAAGTTCTGGTAGTTTGTTTCTCCATTTCATTAGTCTACAGATAATTTTTAATTTCTTACTTGATCTAGTAATTGTTCAGAAACATTTTACTTAGTCTCCACAGTTTTGGTTTATTTCAGGATTCTTCATGTTTTAATTAATATATTTTTAAATGAAATATCATTGCTTACCTCCTTGTTAGTAATTTGACAGTATAGGATTTCCCTCCTCGTATATAGTTGCTATAGCTCTCTTGCCACTAAAACACCCATGGTCCTCCATAGAACATTGTGGTTTCCTTCCTCCATTCTTATCTCTCTCCATACTGCTGTATGCCTCAGATATATGGTCATCTTTCAAGTGTTGTATTTTTTTCACCTTTTGCTTAGTTTCTTTATATTCTACATTAAATGACACCATCTGATATTTATCATTCTCCTTCTAGCTTATTTTAATGAGCATGATCAAAATCCATCTCCGGAAATATTGGTGCAATTAGCATGTGCAGATTTCCTTTTGAATTGTTTTTTTTGTGTTCTTTTTTATATGTCAGAGGAACCCACAAAATCAGCATGGGATTGAATAATGGATAGAAAATGGATCAACTTGATAGGAGCTCAACCATTACCAATCAAACAGCTGAGCTGGAGCATGCACCACCACCCCCACCACTACCATGGTGCCTAGTGTTGAGTTTTGAAGCCTAACCTCAGAATGGGTCTGATTAGAAACCCTGATGCAATTTGTTTACCACCAATCAATTAGCTGTATTTATAAATGGACTGGTCTGATTGGAGCTCCCACAGGTACCAATTAAGGAAAAGCAGGCACACTAAAGAGAATATAAGTCAGTCTATAGCCAGTGTCAAATCAGTTGGTCAGACAAACACATTCAGATTCTCTCTCCCGGGAAGACCTGTGTAGAGTGTAACACTGGTCCCTGTCTTCTGGTATCACTCCTTTCTATATCTGATCTCCAACTCTGCCTGTGACATCACCTGCTAAATGATAATTTTGATGTTTCTAAAAATGTTGTTTATTGTTTTCTTGAACTCATCATCTCTTAGAGTTGAAACAATGGTTCCTGCCTTTGACACATCCGGCACTGCCCCCTGATACTGACCGTTCTGGCACCTAGTGCTTCCTGACCCACTCTTCTGATTGTTGTTGCTCACTTTTATAGTGCTTTCTCTAGAGAGCTCTTCACAGAGACCTTTGACCTTTGAGACCTTGTCATCTGATCTATGATTCAAACCAAGCCTGACCATGGCAGCTGCCTCTGTTTTGGCTCAACCTCTTGTATCACTCCCAAATTCTCTATTTCCAGTTGCAAATAAATCCTGCTGTTGTTGAACCCTGAGACTGAATTAAGCCCTGCAAATGCAGTTGTAAATACACGGGTGAGGACCTACCAACAGTGGCATTTGCTTCCCAACTTTGCCATTTTTGTTTCCTAGTAGTGGAATTGCTGCATCAAAGGGCAGATCCATTTTTAGTTTTGAACTCTTCCGCCCATTTTTTGATTGGATTGTTTGCTTTCTTTTTGCTGAACTATATGACCAACTTATAGATCTTTTATTTCAGTCCTTTGTGTGGTGTTGATGTACAAATAATTTCTATTATTCATTAAGGTGTCTCTTTGTTTTATAGGTAATTTCTAGCTTTATATTATTGTGATAGATGAAGATGATCAATGTTATTTCTATTTTCATAAATGTTTTGAGACATGTTTTGTGATCTATTATTGAGAATGTTACTATTTCACTTTATAAGAAAATATATACATTTCTTTTGTAATGGAATGATCTATAAATATCCATTAAATCCATCTGGTCCAATACATTATTTAAGGCTTTTCTTTCCATGTCAATTTTTCAGTCTAGCTGATCTATCCTTCAGATCTGTAGTTTGGTGAGGTTTCCAACAATAATTGTTGTCTTAGGTAGGTCTGTTAATAGCTGCTTTATATAACTAGGGGCACCCTTGTTTGGTGCATAAATAATAATAAGTTATAGCTTCTTGGTTATTGTTCTATTGATCACTATATATGTCCATCTTTGTCTTGGATTATATTTTTTTAGTTGAAAGTCTAGTTAATGTGATATGACTAGAGCAGTTTCTGTTTTTTTTTTAATCTGTATTATTGCTTTGTAAGTCTTCGCTCTAATATTTTAGTTTAATTTAAATAATTTTCTTTCCACTTTATTTATTTTCTCTTTCAATTAATTAATTCTTTCATCATTTTATTCCCCATAGTTTTCTCACCACCACATCACCCATGAACCATCACCACATACTCTTGTATTCTTCCCTCCTCTGTTTTTACCCTTATGCTTCTCCCGACTGTGGTCAGATTGGTAGTTTTACTTTTTCCTAGACCTTTTATTTGGTTTCTCTGTATTCTACATATAACTGAGACCATACAATATTTATCTTTTTTTCCTTTTGACTTATTCCAATGATCACTGAGTAACAATTCATTGTGTAAATAGACCACATCTTTTTGATCCACTTGTCTATTGTGGGGTGTTTGGCTTGTTTCCATACCTTGGCTGTTGTAAATAGTGCTGCAAGAAACATAGGAGTACCCTTTCAAATTACTGCTTTGAGATCTTGGAGTAGATTCCTAGGCCTGAAAACATTGGATGTATGGTATTTCCATTTTTAGTGTTCTAAGGAATATCCACAGAGTTTTCCATAGTGGCTAGACAAGTTTACATTCCAACCACCAATGAAGGAGGGTCCTTTTTATCTCCACATCTCTCCAATATTTGTTGTCTCCAGTTTTGGGGTTTGTTTGTTTGTTTGTTTGTTTGTTTGTTTGTTTTATGTGGGCCATTCTCACTGGAGTGGTATCTCATTGTGGTTTTGATTTTCGTTTCCCTTATAATGTTGAACATTTTTTCTTATGCCATTTAGTCATTTGCATTTCTTCTAGAGAAGGATCTCTTTATTTCTTCTGCTCATTATTTGACTTGGTTCCTTGCTTTGTTTTTGTTGAGTTGTGCAAGTTCATTTCTATGCAAACAAGTTCCACAATCTACAAGAGATGGACAAATTCTTAGAACTATGCAATCACTTAACAAAGAAATATAAAACATAGACAAATCACAAGCTTTTAAAATGATACCATAATCAAAACATTCCCAACAAACAAAAGCAGGGGACCAGATAGTTTGACAAATGTGTTCTACCAAACATGGAAAGAACTAAAGCCTATCCTACAAACTCTTTCAAAAAATTGAGAAAAGAGGAAAAGTACCAAATACATTTTATCAGTCCAACATTACTCTAATACCAAAACCAAACAAAGACAACACAAAGAAAACCAGAGACCAATCTCCCTAATGAGCCAAGAAGCAAAATTCCTCAATAAAATCTTAACAAACTGAATCCAACAAGCATCAAAAGAATTTTACACCATGACAAAGTGGAATTTATTCCACAGACACAAGAATGGTTCAACATCCAAAAATCAATTAAAACAATTCACCATATTAACAAAAAGAAAAATAAAAACCATATGACATATCAATATATGATGAAGAACTTTGAGAAATTATGAATAAAGGGGATAGGTCTTAACAGCTAACAGATAACATCATTCTTAATGGTGAAAAATGAAAGCCTTTCATAAAGATTTGGGACAAGACAAAGATGTCCACTTTCACCACTGCTTTTGAATATAGTACTGGAAGTCCTAGCTAAGGCTATTAGGCAGGAAAAAGATATGAAAGAATCCAAGTAGGGAAAAAGGAAGTAAAACTATCATTATATGTAGAAAATATGATAATATATCTGTAGAGAAGTCTAAAAATTCTTCAAAAACTAATTAAAACAATAAAACGATTTAGTAAAGTAGTTGATTGCAAAATCAAAACACAAAAATCAGTAGCCTTCCTATATGTAAACAATCAATGCAAAAGGAAGAGATTGGGAACATTATCCCACTTAAAATTATACCCCCAAAATTAAATACCCAGGAATAAACTTTAAAATGAAGTGAAAAACCTATATAAGGAAAACTACAAAACAATGCTAAAAGGAATAAAAGACACAAATAAATGGAAAGGTATTTCCTGATCATGGATCAGGAAAATTAACATTATAAACATGGTAATACTACCAAAACCAATTTACAGATTCAATGCAGTTCCCAAAAAAATCTTAATGTCATTCTTCAAATAAATGGAACAAATATTGTTGAAATTCACATGGAACCACAAAAATCCTCAAATAAATTGGGAAAGAATGGAGGTATAACATCCTGAGACTTCAAACAATATTGCTCAGTCATTATAATAATTAAAAAAAAAAACAGTTATTGAAAGACAAACAGATACACCAACCAATGGAATTGAATTGAAAGCCAGAAATAAAACCACATGTATATGGTCAACTAATCTACGACAAAGAACAAATGAAATACACTGTAAGAAGGAAAAACTCTTCAATAAATGGTGTTGGGAAACTGGTTTACAACATGCAAAAGAATGAAATTAGACTACTCTCTCACACCATATACACACATCAACTGAACACGGATAAAAGACTTTAATGTAAGACCCGACATCATAAAAGATATGGAGGAAAACACAGGCAAAATACTCCATGACATACATTTCAGAAACTTTTTCAAGGGCTTATCTCCAGAAACCAACAAACAAACAAAAAAAAAAAAAATGAAGGAAAAGACAAACAGCTGGGATTACGTTCAACTAAAAATCTTCTGTAAAGCAAAAGAGACAATAATCAAAATGAAGAGACATTCTACTGAATGGGAGAAAATATTTTTACATCATAAGATGGATAGGGACTGTCATTTCTTTTTAAATGTGTCTCTTCTACAGGAATTTTTTTTTTACCACTTCGTTATTTTTTTTTAAAGATTTATTTATTTATACATACAAGCTGGGGTACAGGCCAGAAGCATGGGGCGGCAAGAGGGTTCACCAGAGACAGAGTGGGGAGCAGAACAGGCGGATCAGAAATACACTGCTGAGGGGAGCAGCGGTGAGGCAGGAGAGGTCTGCCGCACCATGTGGGATTCTCCACGGCTGGGCGTCGAACTCACGTCGCCGCTGCCGACAGCTCCACAGCTCAGCGCTTAACTGCTGCGCCACCAGGGAGGCCCAACCACTTTGTTATTTTATGCCTTTTTTTTGGTAAGTTCAGACTATTCACATTTATGTTAGATATTGATATATACTGTATATTATCATCATTCTGTTCTGATATTTTTAATCATTTTTTTTATGTTGTTTCCTATTCCTTTGCTTCTGTCTGCACTTTCTGGTTGGCTTGACCTAGTGATTCTATCAATTTGTTTCATCTCTATGAGTATTTGCATTGGATTTTTGGTTAGTGATGACTGTAGGAGTTGTGCTTAAATTATTATGTAATGAGTCCTTTCTGAACTGTTGTCCACCCTCGGATATTTTGTATACACATCTGTCCACTTCTTGCTTCCCTTTAGTGAGTTCTTGTTACTAACACTGGTCAACAGATTTTTACAATAGTCATGTTACTGAAATAAAATTAGTCATTTCCTATCAATTTGTATGTGCTCAACACAAATATGACAGTCAAATTCTAATTTTGGCTCTAGTTTTTTTTTTTTATAATCTGCAATAAATCAATGTTTACTTCATGAAACACATGCCAATAGTAATAGGCCTACGGTTAATACCTGTACAAAATCAAGTCATAGACTACTTCTTAGATTTTGTCACTTGTCTCTTGTACAGTTGTTCAGAAGCAGCTGTGGGGAGTGTCCAGCAGTAGTCAGCCAGCATTGTAGTGGACCATTTTCCCTGGTATTTTTGTTCCATTGATGCGCTATCTTGATGAATACTTTTGCCATGTTCTTCACTAACCGTATCACAGTTTTCAGGGAAGAAATTCAATACGAATGAAGGAAGTGGATCTTTAGAGACATATTGCAGCCAAGTTCTGATACTGCATCAGGATGTCTTCTACTAGTTCCTTGTAGTTTTCTGCTCTAACATTCCCAAGAAAGTTTGTAGACACTAGACAAAAAGCATTCCATGCTTGTTTTGCATCACCCTGCAGCAAGTTGTTGAACCGGTCAAATCATGAACCAGGTCATTTAGTTCTTCCTGTGTTAGCCTGCTATATCAAAGTCAATCAAAATTTTAAAAAGTGTAAAAATGTAGGAATTTCAGTACCAAATAAAGTATTTTTTAAAAATATATATTTATTTATGCATACAAGAAATGGAGTTTACTAGGCCAGAAGTGCAGGATGGTGAGAGGACTCACCAGAGACAGAGTGGGGAGAAGACGAGGAGGATCCACTGAAGTACACTGCTGAGGAGAGCAGTAGACAAGGCAAGAAAGATCTGCTGCACCATATGGGAAGCTCCCTGGCTGGGAATATATAACTCATGCTGCAGTAGCTTCAGATAGCTCCATGGTGTTGAGACTTAACCATTTGCACCACCAGTGGGGCAACCAAATAAAGATTTCAAAAATAAATGTGATAATTGATAATTCAGAAAATTTTGAGATAATGAAAGAAAAATAATTTTTCTCAAGTGTAGATTCTCCAAGCTGTTGTTTTATTTTTATTTTCACATTAATTGTCTCCTATAATAGTATATATATATGAATGAAAACATCTTAGCATTTTATGATATTTAGGTTAAAGTCACATTTTCTTTTTTTTTAAAGATTTATTTATTCATGCATACAAGCTGGAGTACAGGCCAGAGGCACAGGGCAGCGAGAGAGTTCACCAGAGACAGAGTGGGGAGCAGAACAGGAAGATCGAGAGAAATACACTGCCTAGGGGAGCAGTGGGTGAGGCAGGAGAGATCTGCCGCACCATGTGGGAATCTCCCCAGCTGGGCGTCGAACTCATGTTGCCACTGTCAACAGCTCCACAGCGCAGCGCTTAATCGCTGCGCCACCAGGGAGGCCCCTAAAGTCACATTTTCTTCTTAAATATATTGTAACAGGAATAATGGATACCTGGATAATTTCTGATGATTTGGGTAGCTTAAAGGGATCCTGCTTTTCAGACCTGAACTGCTATTTCTGTACCTATATGCTATGTTGAAAGCTAATTTGGATAAGTGACATGAAAATGAAAAAAAAAATAAATATGAAAAATAATTAGACTTGGATAAGCTAAGGGACATGCACGTTTCTTACATACCCATGATACAAGAATATTTCAACCTGTTTCTGGATTTCTCACAAAGGGACTCAATACTGGGGTAGCTGTTAAATTTGGTGGTCTGTGAGGAGTATCCGGAGCCTCTTATTCCATTATTTTTCTGGTATCCACACCATAAATAGTTTTTTACATAGTTTCTCAAAATGAGAAAAGAAGTATTTACATTTTTTTCAAAATAGTGTTTAATGTAAATATTAATGAATAATTTTATATTTTGGATTATGTATATTTATTATTTTGCCATTAGGGAACATCATCTATTTGGAAAAATACAAAATTAGCATATATTTACTTTTCATTAGTATGTGGGAAATATATTTTTTTAATCAAATACTCAGTAACTTTGTTGCCACATGGTTTGGTGTTTAGAAAGAGAAAATGCTTTGTTAGTCTTCTGTACAACACTTCTTAGATGTTTCTTCTGAGCTTTTTTCTCAGGCATCATAAAACACTCATTTCACAGATGAATCTCAACATCATTCTCACTACCCTTTAGTTTGCTCTATTAATACTCCCACTTTGCTTTCATGTATAATAAAACAGCTGCTACAGATTATAAGTCAGATAATATCTGAAGGAAAAAGAATAATAGACTTGAGAGGTGTTACTTAGCGCTGCAAAAATGTTATCCATCAAATATGTGTACTAAGTTCAGATTTTTTTCATTTTTTTATTATGCGTTACATCATATGCCTTTATCTCACCTGCCAGACCAGCATGATTACTGAAAATAGTGAATAGTTAACATGCAGAGAAGTACATTTTCTGAATAGAATGAGTGACCAATCAAGATTATACATAACATGTTTTACTAGATTGTGAAAAATATCAGTTTTTAAAAACATAGTTCTAGATGTTCTCTGAAAATTAAGAATGTTTGCACTATAGTTAAAAAATATGGTGTCTAAAAGCCATTTTACTGAATTGAATAAAAATGCATTTTGCCTAAAGACTGAAAGTACCATTCTTTGGCAAGATGAAAGGCATTGTACACCATCAGTTAAAGGGATGTGGGCATGGAAATGAATGGGACTTGGAAAATAGCACTAGCTGAAAAGATTAAACACATTCAAGTAAAATGGTATGCTGGGCTTACTGAAGCAGAAAATCTTGCTTGTTGTTTGATTTGAAAAAGTAATTCTATAAAAACAAATAAGTGTGGGGGGGATAGGGATAAATAATAGCAACCAAAACAAACAAATCCTTAATGAAAACATGGTCATTTTCACCACAGGTCTTAGTAAACTCCTTTATTTTGAAATCCTTAATTATGTCTCCATACTTCACTGTGGTTAAGAAAAATATAAAAGCAACACCCTAGGTTTTATAAGTTCAAATGATTCAGTTCACCATGAGATGATCCACCACTGTGTTAAATATAGGTTATATCTTGTCACAAACTGATACTTCATCACACATTTAAAATAATTTTTAGCCCTGAACTTTAAATGTGCATGCTTTCTTGTCCAAATTGATTTATTCAGTTCACATTAAAAGCAAACTTTTCACAATGGTTTTAAGTATGTTGTATTAGATTATTACAGGTACACAGAATTACACACTTGAAAATTGAATATGAATTTGGAATAAGAAATTATTTTTAAATGAATTTGGCAAAACAATTATTTACCTGAAAATGTTTAAGAAGAATTATACCATTAATTTTTATTTTCATTTCATTTTTATTTTAATCACAAATATTTGCCTTATAAAAATGAAGATTCGCATGACTTGTTATAACTTGAGAGATGGACTAAACTATGATTACAACTGCAATACAGATAAACGCAGCTAATGGGTAGCTAGAACTATTGTAAAATTTGATGCTTTTCCATCCAAGGCTTCCTACAACTTTGTTGTGACTTTAGTGAAGGTAATGTTTATAGCAAATTGGTGATCAAATTGTAATATGAAAACATTAAAACATTAGGGTTTTCTAAAGGACAAAAATTTTGATTGCTACACATGTGTGTGTGCGTGTGCAGGTGTATGTGTGTGTGTGTGTGTATACTATGATAAATTGACCATTGGAACACTTCCATCTTGTTTCATTACATATATATAATTTTGTTGATGTCTATAGTAGATAAATACTATAATTTTCAAAATATGCTTCTGGTCTAAACGACAAAGTTATTTAAACACTGTTAGCATCAATGTGCTCCAGAAAAAAGAACACATTTTTGTGAGATGAGAAAGAACTCCACTGATGGATTTTGTATATTAATTCAGTTGCACAAGTTGTCATTTTATAAATTGTTTAAAAAATAAGAATTGGGGGCCACCCTGATGGTGTAAGGGATTAAGTCTCAGCACTATAAAGCTATCAGCAGCCACTTCAGCATGAGTTCAATTCCCAGGCAGGGAGCTAACTCACATTGTACAGCAGACCTCGCCTGTCTCACCCGCTGCTCCCCTTAGCAGTGCATTTTAGTAGAACTGCCTGTTCTGCTCTCCACTCCATCTCTGGTGAATCCTCTCATGCCCCAAAACATACACCTCTGGCCTACACCCCAGGTCTTGTATGCATAAATAAGTAAATCTTTTAAAAAGGATAAGAATTGATCACATTTCAATATCCTATGACTGTGAAATTGGTATTTGATTTCACTTACCAAATTCTTACTATAGTCATCATTGCTAATCTGAAATTTATTTGATTTACAGAGATAACAATTGTACTGTAATTTGATAGTTTGTGCATGTGTATGTGCATCTATTTTACCAAATCATACTTTTTCAAGTAAGATATAGAATTTTAAACAATGGATACACTTTAAGATAAAGTATTAACATAAGTCTAGTCATTTACCAGTATTTATTATGCATCTATGCAGATATCTATAAATAAAATACCAAAATATCCCTTTCTTTTCATAAGATGTATTTGTGTAAATCATTAATAGTTTACAATTTGCAACAAGATTGTAAGTAGATGGAGATTCTGTAGTATTGCTCATTTTATAGAAGAAACATGTAACTTCAAGGATAAAATAATTTATTAAAATTATTATGTTTTTCAGTTCTGTTATTCTCATAAGATATTTTAGATGTTTTTTTCTGCTGAAGCTTTCTCTTTTCTTCATTTATTGCAATCACATTTTTATAAAATAGTTGTTAATTCCAACATATGTGTCAGCTAGAGGTAGACTTACATTGATTTTTTTTTTCTTTTGAAAAGTGGGTCATATTTTTCTGACTTTTTGTTTATAGAATAAAGTGCAGTGTTCCACTGTATTATGCCCTGATGATTGTGATTTTATACTGTGGAAACATAAAAACAGTTATTTTCCTTTGAATAGTGTTGATTTGTAGTTGTTATTGCTTAAGTAGAATTTAACTTGGCTAAAATCAAAAAGGAAAGTCTGTGCAGCATCTTATTTTTTTTTTAATTTCCTTAAAATGTACGCTTTGCCATCTGCCCCACTACCATACAGTTCAGGGATCACCAGGGATATAAGCAAAGTTTAAAAAAAGATTTGTGCTGCTATAAAAACAGGAGTGCAGGTTTCCTTTTGAATTAGTGTTTTGGGGCTCTTTTAATAGCTACTTAAGAGTGGAATTGATGTATCATGTGGTAGATCTATTTTTAGTCTTTGAGGACACTAGAAAGCAGTCCATGGATATGAGACACTCAGAAGAGGAGGGGTGGGGAGAAGAAAAGTTAAGAACAGGGAGAGAGGGGAATGTGGTGGAGGATTGTGGGCAGTTTGGTGGTGAGAAAATTTTGGTGACTGTTCCTGGGGGAAGAAATCCTATATTGTGAAAAAATTAACAAGGATGTAAAATAAATAAAGTAAATAAACACAAAACTATATTGCCCCCTCAATTCCAAGAGACTATGCAGCCCTCTCACTGTTTTCCAGTACTTTAAACCAAAAATAATGTATATATTTTTACATTAAACTCACTTCATTGTCCATGGTAAAGGACTATTGATGTTTTGGTGGTAAGTGTGTTGTGTTGACATATATCTGAGAAGGTGTGAACTTATACCACTAAATCATGTACAGTGTTGTAAACTAAAATTAATAAAAACTAAATACAATTCAGAAGAACCAAAATGACAATGCTTAAACATCTATAGTTCATTTCAGTAACAGGCAACTCCATTACAGTAAGAAAATACGTCATGGACAAATATTGTCTCAATGGCAAAGTGTCCCAAATTTAGATAGAGTAGGCAAAAGTTCCAGCTATGCTCTACCTACAAAGGTATAAGTTCTCTATAAGATCAAGACCAACTAATGTGCACAAAACACTTCAGAAAGCAAGGGCCCAATTCTGTAGTCTTAGTTGAAGTTTTATATTTTGCTTATCATCTAGGCCTATCACTGTATAACACCAAGATACTGTATCATATTGTAAGGGAAATTACAGCACAGCTAATCTAATAAAATACAGAAATGCAAGGAATGGTTGGAAATAACACAGGTGTCCATCAATAGATAAATGGACAAAGAAGATGTAGAGACACATCCAGAAAACATAACAGAGTGAGTCAAGAAAATATCTTCTGGGCCTCCCTGGTGGCACAGTGGTTGGGCGCGGTGCTGTGGAGCTGTCGGCAGCAGCGACGTGAGTTCGACGCCTGACTGGGGAGATTCCCACATGGCACAGCAGACCTCTCCTGCCTCGCCTGCTGCTCCCCTTGGCAGTGTATTTCGTTGATCTGCCTGTTCTGCTCCCCACTCTGTCTCTGGTGAACCTTCTTGCCGCTCCACGCCTCTGGCCTGTACCCCAGCTTGTATGCATAAATAAATCCTTAAAAAGGAAAAATAAAATATCTTCCAAATATTATCCAGAAAACAGCTTAAAATCACATATCCCTCATACTGAGTTGTCATCTGAAAAATGCCTGATTACACACACACACACCTGCATTTTTGAAGGTGGTTAGCCATTTCTGAAAAGAGTCCCAAGAGGAAGTGTGAAATGCACAACAGCAGCCTATCCCTGCCACCACTGCCACCACCTCTGGTTGAGCACAGAGAAAGAACAGAGGAGAGTGTACAGTCTGTGGTTAAATGTCTCTAGAACATTGCACAGAGGCAGGGATGACCACATCTTTCCACCTGAACCTGGTTTAGTCTTCAGAATAAATCCCTGGGAATGTTCATTGCCTCCAGTGTGGGGTGTAGCCCTCCTCACCCCTCAGAAAGGCACAGAACCTAGTTCCTAACTGCCTACTGATAACACTACCAGCTAAAAAATCTGATTTACTCCCCTCAGTTCTGACCCACTACAGTTGTGTGAGCTCTGTTTACCTAAAAGAAAACTGGTGGCTGGGCATACATGAATCTGAGTTACCTGGAGCTACGTCAATCCAGCTGGACATTTAAAGAAAAAAAAATAAAATAAAAACTGCTCCTCTCTCACCTGGCCTTCCTGGGTTCCCGGAGGGTTGCTTAGCATAAAGACCACCTAGGCGGAATTGAATGGCATACTTTAGGTTGTTGTTGACTAGGTCAGCTGTCTCAAAGGACACTTGTCTTTTTCTCACACCTAAGACTTTCCTTCTACTCCCTGTTTATTACAGACCTGAAACCACTACCTCCATGTTACCCTGCCTCTCCAAAAGAATATTAGTCCTTATACAGGTCTGCAGTTGATATACAAGGAGCTACAGGTCACTAGTTTTGCAATCCGAAGGGAACCAACTCTATCATGACCCAGACTCCTGGAAATTCTTTAGGGTCCTAGAGTACCAGAGCAGGGCAAGTGCTACCTACCATAAGGAGCACTGACTGCTAGGCAGGGCTGAACTAATGGTACTTGGGGATGATGGCAGCCAGCTTGGTGACACCAAGAAGCAATAGTACTCTCATTAAGGTTAGTAGACATTATGATAGCATAATTACTATATAAATTGAAACTTCTTATAGTACCTGCCTGTGGCTGATACCCATAACTTCCCAGCCACTCTGTGAGTTACAGGACCTCAGGGAAGAAAAAAAAAATCTGTCAATGAGAACTGCTGAGATCAGAACTAGGCTGTAACTTAAGGGTTGACTTAAGTTTGGTGCTACTGAAAAAAAAAAAAAAATTAGTGTTCTGCCTTGGTCAGTCTTGACTGAGCAGTTATTGCAGATCCATCCCTTGGTTGAAGCAACCGAAGATCCAAGGGAGATCTTTGCCTTTAGTTATCTACTGTAGCAACCTCCATATTCTCCACATATACAATTTACAATCTGTAGGATGGACAGTCACCCTGTGTTGGCTCTCAAACCTTAGTTATCCTGATTGGTGTAAAATTTCCAATCAATCCAACAATAGAAAGCACAGATTCAGGACCAACATGCAGAGCCTGCAATACTAAAGGAATAAAACCACAAAAGAGAAAAGCAGCTTAGGTTAAATCATACAATCACAGAGCATCAAACAGAATAAGTATGAGGAATTCACTCCAGTAGATTTATCATAACAAAAGCTTGCATAAAATCTCTAATGTGACGTACTCAAACAACCCAAGAAGACTTCAAAATAACAGTCTTAATAATGCTTACTGTAATTAGGAAAACAAGGGATGAACACAGTAAGAAATACAGTAAGAATGGAAAAATAAAAAAAAATCACAAAAATAAAAAGGTAACAGTTGAATTACAAAAATATATGTACAATAGAAGGGATGTTTCTGTAGACTCAATGAAGAAAATGAATTAAGTAAAATTGAAGATAGGGCAATGCAAATCATCCAAAAAATAAGCAGAAAAGGAAAATAACTAAGAAAAATAAAGACAACATAAGAGACTGATGGCACATCATCGAGGGGAACAACATTTTCATCATAGGGTTTCCAGAAGGAGAAGCGTGAGATAAAAAAAGCAGAAATTTTATTTGAGGAAATAATGTTTGAAAACTTTCCCAAAGTGGGAAAGTAAACTAATATTTAGATGCAGGCACCTCATAGAATTCTAACCAAAATTACCCTAAAAAGATGCACTTCAAGGTATATTGTAATTAAAGTGGCAAGCATTAACGATAAGGAAAAAAAAATAAAGCAGGCAGATAAAAAGCAGTGTCACATATAAAAGAATCATTATAAAACTACCAGCAGATACCTCAGCACAAATATTAGAGATCAGAAGGCAGACCATGATATTTTCCACATGCTAAAAGGAAAAAAAAAATCAACCAAGAATACTTTATTCACCAAAATCTAAACTAGAATTGAAGGAGTGATTTTTTTTTTTTTTACATACAAATGACAGTTGAACACATTATTCTGCTTTTAACCTTCCTTTCAAGAAAAGAAACCTAGCTTATTCATAGAAGCAACAATACTCCAAAAACAGAAAATGTAACATAGAGTAAAAATGGGGAATTAAAAAAGGAGCTTAAGATTAACTTGTTTCAAAATTCCAAATACAAGATTTTGACTCACATGTAAGTTGGAAGATCTCTGATCTTTTTTAATTTTTAATTTTTTTATTTATATCTTTGTAATTGGTGTAAAAAATTAAACACTGTATGAATCCAATAAATATATCTATGGATTAAATAAAATCTTTAAACCTTCAAAAGAAAAAAGATTAACTTTCTTTCAATTAAAGGTAAGTTAGAAGTATAGAAATCTATAATGAAACCAATTTGCAGGCCTACCTGCTGGCACAGTGGTTAAGTGCTGTGCTGTGGAGCTGTTGGCAGTAGCAAAGCAAGTTCGACACCCAGCTGGGGAGATTCCCACATGGCACAGCAGACCATCTCCTGCCTTGCCCGCTGCTCCCCTCAGCAGTGTATTTCCATCTATCTGCCTATTCTGGTCCCTGCTCTGTCTCTGGTGAACCCTCTTGCCGCCCCACGCATCTGGCTTGTACCCCAGCTTGTATGCATAAATAAATATTTTTTTTAAAAAAGAAAACAATTTGCAACTTTGGAATAAAATACCTAGTAAAACTAAAGAAGATAAAAGCAGATACCAAACACTATACAAAACCTAGCTTTGAACAATACAAGAAAATAATAAAAGGAACAGAAACAAACTGCAAAAAAAAAAAAGGAAAATAAATAGCAAATTAAAATAATACTATTTATCAATAATTTCCCTAAATGCTAATGGTATGTACTAAGCAATTAAAGGGTCATAGACTGGCCAATTGGATGAGTAACTAAAATCTAATTTGCTCCTGTCTCCAAGAGGCAAATTTGAGGTCAAAATATAAACATATGCTCAAAGTAAATGGTTGAGAAGCAATCCTACAAGCAATTGGTGCCCTAAAATGTCAGTATGCTAATTCTTATATCTTGTAAAAATAGTCTTGCAGCTAAAATGATAACAAGAGTTAGAAATGGAAATGACAGAATGATTAAGGGATTAACACACCAGGAAAGAAAAAAATAAAATATGTATACATCTCTCCTCCCAACTAAAGAACATCAAAATGTCCAAAACAAGTATTAGCAAACAAAAAACTGACAATTACAGCAGTGCAACAGTTGTAGTGGATTTCAACACTCCACAAAATGTGAGAAAGTCATTAAGAAAATAAGTCTTAATGAAGAATTAGACCAGATGATCTTAATACATATGTCTAGAGTACTCCAGCTCCCCAAAAGATAAATACACATTCTTCACAAAACCATGCTTGTGTTAAAAAAAACAAGTGTTAATAAATTCATGAAACTTAGGGCCTCCCTGGTGGCGCAGAGGTTAAGCGCTATGCTGTGGAGCTGTCAGTGACACGAGTTCAGCGCCCAGGCCAGGGAGATTCCCACATGGCGCAGCAGACCTCTCCTGACTCACCCATTGCTCCCCTCAGCAGTGTATTTCTGTTGATCTGCCTTTTCTGCTCCCCACTCTGTCTCTGGTGAACCCTCTCGCTGCCCTGTGCCTCTGGCCTGTACCCCAGCTTATATGTATAAACAAATAAATCTTTAAAAACAAACAAATAAATAAATAAATTTATGAAACTTGAATTCATGACAAATATTTTATATAATCTATAAATTGATCACAGAAAGAAAGTGGGGAAACCCTCAAATATGAGGACACTAAATAACATGCTATTGTATGACTATAGGGTTAATGGAGAAATAAAAGGAGAATAAGAGAAAAAAAGAAAAAGAAAAACTTAGAGGTGAATAGAAATGATGGTGTGAGCTACCCACACCTATGGGGTTCAGCAAAAGCAGTGCAAAGAGGAAGGTCTAAATAAATAAAGTCTAAGTTAAAAAAAAAATAAAAACGAAGAAAGACTGAGGTAAGAAGTAGATACCCAGCACAGAAGCTCTGACACACCAAGGCAGCCATGGTGGCATAGAGGACCAGTAAGACCACCGCAACTAAGTTCTATGTTTTAGTTCTGGGGAGGGAGACAGAGACTCATCCAGCATGGAAGTCCACACCAAGCAGCAGTGCCCAAATGAATGATGATGATGATGGTGATGATGATGATGATGACAAGAATAACTAACCTACTAAATTAATTAATAATAAATAAATAAATAAATAAAAGATAGCAACACGTGTCCACAGGGAAAAACCATATCACAAGAAGAGAAAACATCTCTAGTAAACAATCATAAAAATATGGAACCTCTGTTCTTCTCTTTGGAAATATAATTCAAAATTACAATGGTAAAGAAATTCAAAGAAATGAAAGAAAATTCAGATAAGTATATGAATATACTAAGAAGCAATATCTATGACCAGAAGTTAGAAACTGAAACCCTAAATAAGAAAACAATGGTCATTTAAGGTAAAAAAAGATAAATAAAGGACAGAAAAAAGTCAGGAAAAAATTATGGAAGTAGAATAGTCCAAATGGAAGGAAAAATGAGTGCAATTGTGTTGTTAATGAATAAAATAGAAGGACAAAAATAGACAAATCTCTGGCTAGGCTCATTAAAAAATTAAGGACAATAACACAAACAGAATCAGAAATAAAAGAGAAGTTACAGAAGACAAAGCAGAAATTCAGAGAGAAATAAAAGGCTAACATAAACATCTATGCTACAATAAGTTCAACAACCTAGAAGATAGGGAGAACTTCTTAGAATTACAGAATCCATTTGTAACTGGATAGAGAAGATGAAAATCTGAACAGACTAATCATACGAAGGAAATTGAAACAGTATGAAATAGTCAAACTCTTCCAAAAAACAAATGTTCAGAGTCATGACTTCTATAGCTTTTTAGCTAGATGGAGTACCAGTTGTTTATTTTCTGTTTTATCTTGTTGTTGGAGATGAGTCCACAGAGACATGACTGAAACCCGTCAGATAAATGGTTCAGGAAGCTATGGCATATGTACATAATGGAAAACAAATCAGCTATAAAAATGATAAATTATTCTCATTTACAAAAACACAGCTGGAAAAGGAGGGGTTTATGTGAAGTGAAATTAGAAGGAGAAAAACTGATACCTGATGGTGTCACTTATAAATGGAATATAGAGAAACAAGACAGTGGGGTCAAAGTCAAACCAATAACAAATCCTAGAAATCTGACTGCAGAACTGAAACTATCAGAGGGGGAGGGGCTGGGGAAGAAATAAAGCGGAGAGGGAACACAATGTACTGTGGTACAGGACTAGGAGTATGGGGATTTTGGTGGTAAAGGGGAGATCCTACACCTTTGAACTATATACAATGTTGTAAGCCAGCATTACCGCAGCATAACAACAAAACAAAAACAAAAACTAGCAGGCAACCATAAATGAAAGACATTCAGTGAGGGATGGGGAGGATAAGTGTTCAAAATGGAGGAGAAAAGAGCACAAGGGAGGGCCTCCCTGGTGGCACAGCGGTTAGGACCTGCGCTGTGAAGCTGTCAGCTGGGGCAACGGCCTGACTGGGGAGATTCCCACATGGCGCCTCAGACCTCTCCTGCCTCGCCTGCTGCTCCCCTCAGCATGTATTTCCATAGATCTGCCTGTTCTGCTCCCCAGTCTGTCTCTGGTGAACCCTCTTGCCGCCCCACACCTCTGGCCTGTACCCCAGCTTGTATGCATAAATAAATAAATCTAAATAAACAAAAAGAGAGCACAAGGGACTATGGTGATGGCTCTTGGGTCAAATGGTGGTGGGTAACCCACCGGAGAGACACAATAATATAAAAGATATAGATGAAAATAATAATAATAATAATAATAAATAAATAAGGAAAGAAAGAAAAAGAAAGGAAGAAAGAAAGAAAAATATCATATTTATAACTCCATCCAATTAAAGAAATAACTCAAGCAAAATGCATCAACATTAAATGGAACCTGTCAAAAATTTGTAATTAAACAAGATTTTGAAGAGGATGATTTGAAAATCCTTATACCTAGACCCAGTTGGTGTTTTGGTAGTAAAACTCATGAAAAAAACAAACCAACAAGGAGGGTACTAACTTTCACATACAACAGACAACAGGTATACACAGGCACAACTTTTTTTTTAAAGTGCTTTGCTTTATTACACTTCACATATATTGCACTTTTTGAAAATCGGAGATTTGTGGCAACCCTGTGTTGAGCAAATCTATGGGTGCAATTTTTCCAACAACAAGCACTTACTTTTTGTCTCGGTACTCTATTTTGGTAATTCTCACAATATTTCAAGGTTTTTAAAACATCATATATGTTATATAATGGTGATCAGTGATCATTGAATGTCGGTATTGTTATAATTTGGGGGGATGCCACAAACCATGCCTAATAAAGATGATAAACTTGTAATTGATAAATGTTTTATGTTTACTGACTACACTACCCACTGGCGTTTTATCTCTAAACTCACCTTCAGTCTCCCTGTTCCGAGAGACACAATTGAAATTAAGCTAATTATTTTACCGTAATCTCTAAGTGTTAAAGTGAAAGAAATGGGCATGTGTCTTTCACTTTGTGTCAAAAGCCATAAGTGATTAAACTTAGTGAGGAAAGTGTGTTGAAAATTTAGATAATCTATAGGATAGACCTCTTGCACTGACCAGTTAGCAAAGTTGTGAATGCAAAGGGAGAGCTCTTGAAGGACATACAACTACTACCCCAATGGATACACAAAAATTATAAAGCAGAATAACCTTTTAGCTGAGATGGAGCAAGTTTCAGTGGTCCAAATAGAAAAACCCAGTCACACCAGGATAATGCACCTAGTCAACCAAGAGTTCTGATAGAGAAGTAAAAAGTAAATTAATGTTTCCTTGCCTGTTAACACTGTTCTGCAGCCCAAAGAACAAGGAGTAATTTCAACTGTTAACTAGTATTATTTAAGAAATACATTTTAAGTGATTCCTCCTGTGGATTTGGCCAAAGTATTGATAGGCAATTCTTTCCAGAAATGTTTAAATCTATTTTAGCTGTCATTAAGAACATCCCTGAATTGTGGGAGGAGGTCTGTATATAAACATTAATATGAAATTTGGGAGATGTTGATTCCAAATTTCATGGATGACTTCAAGGGGTATGTAGTGCCAGCAAGGCACAGTATGGGTTCCCTGTGATTCAGGTAGCTGGGTAAAGGAGGAGTCCTGGAGCCCTCTGTGGCTTTTTCAGGCTTTTAATGATCTTTTGTAGTGAGGCAACCAGGTACATGGCAGGCAAGGGGGCACAGGGGGCCAGGAGGCTGGCAGGCCTCCTAGCCCCCAGTGAAACTTTACTCCCTCTGGGCTCTCTGGCATCGTCTCGTGGTCTCTCAGCTGCACCCCTAACGATCTTCTACCACCGAGCTCAGTTCTCTGCTGCTGCTGTTTCTGCTGCTTCCACTGCCTCCCTGACACCTCTTACATGCACACTCTTTCCAGCCCGGGTGTGCCCACTCATGCATACCCACCCCTTACTCAAGGTGCCCCCATCAGGCACGTGTGCAGGACCACAGGTGTCTATCATTAAATCTAATGGCAGTAGGGAGGTGGAAAATCCTGATGAATCTTTCATTTTACCCTACAGGGTTCAAGACTTAAATGAAGGAAATCACTACAGGTGTGGTCAAAGCAACACTTAAAGTAGAATTATAAGTAAAACTTGATGATGTTTCTGAATGAGTACAATCTCATGATCAAAATTTAACAGATGAGGAATTGTTTCTTATTTAAGAGCAAAGAATCCACTTCTTATGAATATACTGTGAACTTTGTGAAGGACAATAAAGGATTTAGAGTATTGTATCAACACGGTCGATAAAGCCATTGTAGGGTTTGAGAAACTGACTATAACTTTGAAGTAACTTTGTGCAGTTCTGTATGCTATAACAAATAGTCATTCATAAAGGAAGATTCAACTGAGATGGCAAATTTCATTATTTTCTTATTTCAAGAATTGACAGATTTCCCAAGCTTCAGCAACTACTGGTATGATCAGTCAACAGCCATCTACAGGTGGAAGACCCTGAACCAAATAAAGATAATGATTTACTGGAGCCTGAGATGATGGTTTTCTGTAACCCTTCCAGGGCGGGTAGGTTCACCATCAGTTCAGGGAGCTCCAAAGAGAACCTTGGAGACCTTGACAGCATCCACACTGGTTTTCTAACAGTATGCGGGGGAAACAGGGCAGCAGGGAGAGGGCAACATGGGACCCGCTGTAAATCTATATGCTATTTCCTCTTGTAGCTCTTCTCCATTACTCTCCACTGCACTCTGCTACATTATCCTCTGCTGCACCCTGTCCTCTGTAACTCTGCCCTTATAGCCTCGGTCTCTTGGCTCAGGTGTTCCCACTTACACATACCTACACCATACTCCAGGAGACCATGCATACCCCAAGCCCATGGTCCCGAGTGCCTCCTGCATTCAAGGCCACAGGTGATAGCCACAGAGGCCAAGGACAAAAAAAGCCTAGGCAATCTTCATTTACTCTACAGATGGTCAATGATGTTTAGCTATAAATTACTTTAATTAATTTCAAAATATGCACATTTTACATAATTTTATTATACACTTAAAAGACTACATTATAGCATAATGCATAACCATAATTTTATATGTATTGGGAAACAAAAAAAATAAATATATGACTCACTTTATTGCAACATTTGCTTTATTGTGATCATCTGGAACTGAATCCACAATGTCTCTGAAGTGTGTCTGTATTCACAGCAGCTGAAGTAGTCTCAGTTATCACCAATTTAAAATAAGAAAATTAAGCCTCAGAATTTTAAAGATTATAATTTTAAAGATTACATATAAGTAAGTAAAAGAGACCTGTTTAAAACCAATGATTCTAAAGCTTTTATTTGTCAGAAATATTTGGCTCCTTACAACATATTTTCCCTGCAGAAATCTCATAACAATATTAAGAAATATTGACCATCAAACAATCTTAGATTTCTGTTTATGTTGGTATAAATAAATATTTGGGAATATATATATATATTTCAAATTATGAGTTTGAAATAAAAGGTTCCCAGATGTCAGACAAATAGATGACTATGCTTGAGAGTTGATGAATATTAAAAGAGAAAGCTTATTTACAATAAAGAATATTAACAGATATTAGTACTCAGAAATAATAATAAAAGAGAGGAAAGCAAATATTATCAAAGTAAGGCAATTGTAACAGTTACTTCCAATTGAAGATTTAGGTTGACAGGTTATAATTATCATCCTTAAGCCCTTGGGAGAGTGGGTTTGTAATTCTAAAGTATCAGGGTAGACATTTCATTTTTTTTTCCTGTTCACCCAGATGGAGGGAAGAAATAGAAAAATGCCTTATTCTCCCACATAGTGAGCAACTCTGCAGAGTGATGGTAGGTTTTTAGGATATTCAACTTTTAGTGGTCTCCAATTTCACTGCCCATTTTAAATTTAAATAGGCTTTAGAAGTGTAAGTAGATATCAAAAGGGCCAGGCAAACAGTTTTCATCCTTGATAGACACCACTGTGTTTGTATGCTTGTCATTTTAGGTCTCAAAAATATTCCCAGCACCTCAGTTTTCATTTTGCATTAATATGCTTCTAAATATATTTATCTTGTTTATGGATTCAATATCAACTCTATGCTAATGAATCATGAAATTAAATTTCTTAAGCATGAATAATATATCTCTATATGCATATTGTATATTCTATCTCAAATTCATCAAGTACAAAATACAGTCAGGAATATCAAGCTCAAAGCATATTATCAAAACAAAATCAAATTATCTGACTTGGCTATGCCTCAATTTTCTAAATTAAGATAGAACAAGCCTTTATAGCAAATGGGCTGTTGCATATAATGAATGTGCTTAAAACAAAGACTTGGGTGTGATACATGTTCAATAAATTTTGTCATTATGTATCTCCACCTATGTTCTGTTTTTCCTCTGTTCAATTTTGCTTTTGTCAGAATAAGCAGATTAAAACTTCATAAAGGCAACCTCATAAATATAGCAAATTTACACGTGAAAAAGTTTCACCTCTCTTGTCTCATTATGGTATGAGGGTTGATGACATTATAGGATTGTTTCTATGTATTTAGTGACGTAGGGACCAATTTCATGTCTTATGATTCAGGCATAGCAGCTCTAGATCTCAACAGTCATTAAGGTCAGGGAAAAGGATCTAAAGAATTACAAACCACTGTAGGTTATTTTGTTGTTGTTTGTTTGTTTTGTTTCGTTTTGGTCCGAGGAGTAGTAGCTCATAACTTATGAATCCTACAATATTTTCAATAAATGATATGATATCTATCTTTCTCAAACTCTCGCAAAATTTTGAAAGGAAGAATCAGTTCCCATTTCATGAAGATAACATTATTTTGATAACAAAACCAGAAAAAGACATCAGACAAAATGATGCGTCTCTGATGAACAGATACAAAAATCCTCAATGAGAAACTCTCAAATGATACATTATAAGTGTCATACAATATGATCAAATGCGATTTAGTCCAGAGACGCAACACTGTTTAAATATGTAAATCGATTAAGATGATATGCCACATCAATAAAAAGAAAGACAAAGTTTATAAGATAATCTCAATAGAGGCAGAAAAATGACTTGGCAGAATTGGTATCCCTTTATGATGAAAAGATCAATAAAATATGTATAGAGGTAATGTACCTCATTCAGAATAATAAAGGGTCATATAAGGCTAACTACAGTTAGTATCCTATTCAATGATGAAAATTTAAAGCTTTTCCTTCACAGTAAGGAAGAAAAGGATGTTCACCCTTACAACTTTTATTTAACATAACAATAGGAATCCTTGACAAAGTATTTAGGTAAGAAAAAAAAGTGTTCAAATTGGAAAAGAAGATTAAAACTATCACTATATGCAGATGGTATGATATTATATATAGGAAATACTTAAAAACACTAAAAAGTTGCTAAAATAATAAATGAATATAGTAAAATAGCAGTTACAAAATAAGTGTACAGAAATCCATCGTGTTTCTACATACAAACTAGCAGAAAGACAAATGAAGAAAGCAATCATATTTACAATAGCATAAATATGAATAAAATACTCAGGCATAGACTTAACCAAGGCACTGAAAGAAAAATACTCTGCAAATTCTAATATATTGTTGAAAGAAATAGAACAAGAAATAAAAAAATGAAATTATACTCTCTGTTCATGGGTTAGAGAGTTAACATTACTAAAATGACCATTTTATATAAAACAATATACTAATTCAATGAAATCCCTATCAAAATATCCCAAGAATAAAAAAACACCAGCTCAAACAGATATGTGCATGCCTCGATTTATTGCATTATTATTTTCAAAATATGGAAACTGCCTAAATACTATTGATGGACCAATTCATCTATAAAAGTAGAGTCAATCTTGTCATTTATATATAAATCTAGAAGGTACTATACTAAGTGAAATAAATCAGATAGAGAAAAACAAAAAACATTACATTTCTCAGATATGGAAAATGAAGGGAAAATACACTTTAAATTATGAAAACAGAATTACGGTGAGCAGAGTTAGGAAAGGGGATACTGAGTGGGAGGATTAGGTAAAGGGGTGATTTATTTGGTGGTAATGGAAACTAAATTTTGATGGGAATATTGTGATATAAATCCCAAATCCTAAATAATAATATAATGCTATTTTATTAGAAGTTTAAGCAATACAATAAAATAAATATCTGTGTCTCATCTAAGACTTATCCATTCACTCAGAGGGCCCATATCATAGCAAGATGCATTCAAAATTATTTCAACTATACTTCCTTATAAAGCAGATATTGAATTACTAAAACAAAACAAGAATACAAGATTGTTTATTATGTTTTGATTCCTCCGATCAGATACAATTGAATGAGACTAAATTCAAAACAGAATTAAGTTTAGAGAAATGCAGAGCACAAGCCATTCATTTGAATATGTGTTAAATGTATATGCATGTATATTTATATATCATTCATGTATATATAATGCGGTATTATGTTGTGTATATGAAGCAAGCAGGTGTGATATGAGTTCCTGATTCAAGAGGCAGTTTTCGAATCATGGTAAAATAGGCCTGTCAGAAGTCCAGTTCCATTGTTCACCTGGAAATCATTCTTGTGAGATCAATCTATAGTCTATTCTTATGGCTTCCCAACTATTCTCTAAGATAAACATTTTATTATAGTATGTTACTTTTTTGTTTATCTAGTGTAGAAAGTTCTACGTTGTATATCAGTGGTAATCATTACCACAGTTTACAGAGCTTGATATGCTGCTGATTGTTGCATTAAATATTAGTGATATTTACAGTCTTATAAGATGCCTGATCAGAAAAAAAATAATATATTTATTAGGAAATAATTGGAACTCAAAAAATGGAATTGAGATATTTATGTGGATTTAGTTGACTCTTAAATCCTAGAATACCTGTGGAAATTTCTCTGCCTGTACCAGTTGTTTGTTTCTTTTTCTCTTGTGAGTGATGAAGCTAATCTTGGTTTGCCTTAAGACTTCTGATTTTGTCATCTGCAGTTGGTTCCCTCAAAAAGATATCTGTTCTTAAGCCTGGCCACTGCTACCTCCTGCTCTCCAGAGAGCAGATGGAGGAAAAGACATGACCTGGAAGAAGTTTATTTACCAGAGTCAACTACAGATTTTGCTAATTTACATTAACATGAAAACAAGGAAAGTATATGAGAATTAATTGCAAATATGCTAAATGAAGGCAGGAAGAACACAATTGTTATTAAGGATAAAGATATTTAAAAATAGAGTCTGAATATTATTTACATAATAGGCGTCTAAGAACTGTTATATTTTTATTTGATTTTCTTTATGGTCTAATATATGGCTTATGCTAACTCGTAAAAATGACAAAATTTCCATCCCTTAGGAGATAGAATCTTTTTACTACCAGAAGTTAACAGTATTGGATGTGTTTAATTATGCATCATCCATTTAGACATCTATTAACTGTGAGATAGCTGAATGGATATTCACTTCAAGTCATTGAGAAATTAATTGTTAAAATAAGCCTTATAATGCTGCTATCATTATTTACAATTGTTATGGGTTGTGTTAATATGACTTCTGATTTTATAAGTAGGAATAGACCTTGGGATTCAGAGGACAAGTAGAAACATTTAATTGATAGAAGCAAATGCATCTTAGTTTTTATAACAACTAGCAATATTAATAATCAGAATGTCTTATTTCTCATGACTTATAAAAGATTAACATAGATGGATGACTCACTAAATACTTACTTTAATAATTATATTTAAAAATAAAGTCTTTATAGTCACAATTTTATCATAGACATTATAAATATTATTTTATTTAGAAATAGAAATATTCAAGAACATTAAGGAAAAGTAAAACTGTTGATTTAGAAGTCTGAGTTCTGCATCTACTCTACTGGACTGCAAGCCCTGCTAAGCCTGCATATTTGCATACCCTTATATTTGATTGAGAAATAAAATAAAACCTGGATTACAATTAGCACTTAATATATGCTATACATAGTCAAAAGTGATTCTGCAATGTTGCAAATCTTACTGATTGGAAAAGAGTGAATTTTTATTTTATTTTAAAAAAAAATTGAGGGTTCCCTGGTGGCGCAGCAGTTGAACGCTGCGCTGTGGAGCTGTTGGCAGCGAGTTCGACACTCAGCCAGGGAGATTCCCACATGGTGTGGCAGACCTCTCCTGCCTCACCCGCTGCTCCCCTCAGCAGTGTATTTCTGATCTGCCTGTTCTGCTCCCCACTCTGTCTCTGGTGAACCCTCTCGCCGCCTCACACCTCTGGCCTGTACCCCAGCTTGTATGTATAAATAAATAAATCTTAAAAAAAAAAATTGAATGCCACATTTGGTTGTCATATGGAAGGAAATTAAATTGCAAATATGGATAACATTTGCTCAAGAAGAGTGAGCAATAGATTGGTCAGATAGTCAGGCAACTAGCAAGGAAATGTTAAAAACTGGTAGGTTACATAGAGATTTGAGGAGGAAATACATTATGTTCTGCTTCTGAATGAATAAACTTATTTCCCATGCAATAACATAAGGGAATTAGTTTATATCATAAAACTCACCAATTTCACTATGTCTTCTAGAGGTAATTGGTTAAATTTGCTCTTATATACTCAACTAGTATATTAGTTAAAAACAACATATGAAAGTATTACCTCCTAGTTGAGACAAATAATTCTCAAACTAGTCCACATGTGAGGCTGTGCTACATGTACCATAGACAAAACACATGGAACTATAATAATTGAATAAATAATAAATAGCTTTTATTATGTCATGGTCACTGACTAACAATATATTTTCTTATTTTCCTTCTATTACAAAGTTTAGGACGATTATATAAATCCTACAACACTCTGTCATTTGTGGCTCCTCTTGTTGCCCAAATAACACGCTGAAAAGGGAGACGCTATTATATTTTCTAAGATGATTGATTGTGGATATCATGGGCAAATTAGCTTATTTAAGCAAAATCAGTATAAGAAGGTGTATTTAATATACTTACTATGTTTTATTAGATAATGGAATACTGAAATAACTGTGCATATGCAGGAGTATCAAGGGTTATATTATTGCTGGTAGCTTGAATTTCTACATTCATATTTCTAGAGTTTGTTTTGATTTATTTTTGCCTATCTCTTTGTTGTTGTTTCTATATATTTGTGTGAAAACACTGGTTTTGTCATTTTCCTTCTAACTTATTTCACATAGCATAATCTACTCTAATTTCATTTATGCTATGCAAATGATAAATTTTCAACATTTTTATAGCTGAGTAGTAGTCCATTGTGTGTGTGTGTGAGAGAGAGAGAGAGAGAGAGATCACATCTTAATCTTTTCACCAATCATTGGGCACTTACATGATTCCCATAGCTTGGTTATTGTAAATAGTGCTGCAATGAACACAGGAGTGTATATATCCCTTGAAATAAGTGTTTTCACATTCTTTGTGTAGATAATCATGAGTACAATTATTGGATCATACAGTAGATATATTTAAATATTTTGAGAAACCTTCATTCTTTTTTGCACATGGGCTGTGCCAGTGTACATTCTTACAAATTGTGCACAAAGGTTCTTTTTCATTATATTCTTGTAGGATAAACAACAATGTTCTGAAAGATCCAAAATACGGCATTATAACAAACAGAAAACTCACCAGGAATAAAATATCGGCATTCAAGAGATAAAAGAGAATATTTCTGCAGTGCTTCCTTGTGTCAAAGATGAGACTAGCAAAGCAGCCTATATGATCCATTCCATGGTCCAGTAAACACTGAGAATAGAGGGAGGCAGAGACCAATAACCAACAGAAATCTCCTCTATCATAGAGAAAACCCAAAAGCAAACAATGAAGAGAATGAAATTCTAAAAAAAAAAAAAGTCAAGCAAGCCCTCATGGAACAATACTCCATAGAAGAAAATCTATCTCTAGAACCCGACAACATTGATATGGAATACTTTTTTCTTATTGTTGGATAAAGAATTCAAAGTTTCCATAATTAAGAAAGCCAAAGAAAATATGCACAGATGAACAATACATAATGATCAAGGGGATTATACACCAAAAAGACATAACACTCATTAATATATACTCACTCAATGAGGGAGCACCAAAATATATTAGACAATTACTAACATCTCTGAAAATACACATTGGAGAAAATGCACATATAATAAGTATCTTCAAAACCCCACTCTAACCAACGGGCATATCAGTGAGACAAAAAATAAACGAGGACAACTGGCCCTAAATAACAGTTAGGACCACATAGGTCTAACAGACATTGATAGGACACTTTGCACCCAAAACCAAAATATGATTTTTTCTCAAGTATGCATGGATCATTCTCTAGGACTGAACACATATTGTGTCAGAAGACAAAATATCAACAAGTACATAAATATTGAAATCATACCAAGTACCTTCTCTGATAATAAAAGTATAAAATTAGAAATCAATAACAAAAATCATGGAGAATCCCCATTACATGGAGACTGGAAAGCATGCTTCTGAAAGACCACTGGGTTATGTGGAAATCAAGGAAGAAAAAAAAAAATACCTTTAGGCAAGTGACAATGAATACATCACCTTCCAGAACATACAGGACATGGCAAAAATGGTATTAGGAAGAAAGTACATAGCAAGGAAGGCCTGCATCAAGAAATAAGAAAGAGTTCAAATGAACAACATAGTTTCCCACTTCAAAGAACTAGAAAAAGAACAAAATCCAGTAGAAGCAAGGAAATAATTAAAATCAAAACAGAAATAAATGAAATAGAAATAAAGACAATCCAAAAGATAAATGAAATCAAAATATGGTTATTTGAAAAAATGAACAAAATAGACAAACCTCTAGCTAGGCTCACAGGAAAAAAAAAAGGGAGAAAACTCTAATAAAGTCATAAATGAAATAGAATGCACTACAACAGACACAGCAGAAATCCACAGGATAGATACTACTATGAACATTTATATGCAAACAAGTTCAACAATATAGAGAAGATGTACAAATTCTTAGAATTATACAATCACCCTAGACTTTAAAAAGAAGAAATAGAAAACTTGAACAAAATAATTATAAGCAAGGAAATTGAAATGATAATCAAACCCTACCAAAAATCCAAAAATTAAGACCAGAAGCTTTCATAAAGTGAGTTCAAGAAAGCATTAAAAATGAACTAATGACTATTCTACTAAAACTTTTGCAAAAAAATTGAGAAAGGAATGCTAACAAATATATTTTGTGAGGTCAACATTTAGACTAAGAAAAAACAAAAAGTCAATGCTTCAAAAGAAAACTACATAACAATTCTCCTAATGAACATGATTGCTAAAATACTCAATAAAATCTTAGCATACCAAATCCAACAAATGCATCAAAAGGATTAAAATCCATGACCAAGTGGGACTTATTTCAGGGACACATCTGATAATCAATTAACATAATTCACCACATCAACAAAAAGGAAAAAAATAGAGACCATATTATCATATCAATAGATGCTGAGAAAACATTTGATAGAGTTCATTCATTTATGATGAAGACCATTGAAAAACTTGAGATAAAAGGAACTAATCTTAATATAATAAAAGTCATGTATGACAAACATGCAGCTAGTGTCATTATCAATGCTGAAAAACTGAAAGCCTTCCCATTCACACCTGGAACAAGACAAGTATGCCCATTCCAATTACTGCTTTTCAATATAATACTGATGTCCTAGCTAGAGCAATTTAACAAGAGAAATACATAACAGGAATCAAATTGGTAAATAAGAAGTAAAGCTATCACTATTTGCAGATGATATGGTAACATATACAGAGATCCCTAAAAATTCTTCAGAAGATCTTTTATATCTTCTGAACCAGTTCAGTCAAGTAGCAGGTTACAAATAAATCAGTTCAATCAAATATCAGGCTACAAAATCAATACACACACACACAAAAAACAAACAAACAAACAAACAAACAAACAAAAAAAAAACTAGCAGCCTTCTTATAAGCAAATAATTAATTTGAATAGGTAGAAATTAAGAAAATCATTCCATTTACAATTGTGCCAAAAACACTAAATACCTGGAGATCTTACAAAGAAGGGGAAAGACCTCTACAATGAAAACTATAAAAAGTGTTAAAAGAAATAGAAGAAGACACAAAGAAATGGAAATACGTTCCCTGCTTATGGATGGGAAGAATAAACCTTATCAAAATGGGCATCGTGTGCAAAACAATTTACATATTCAATATAATTCCATTAAAATTTCAATAAAATAATTGAAAGAAATCTAATATAAAATACTGAAATTCACAAGGAATCACAAAAAATTCCAAATAACCAATCCTCTCCCGTACTAAAAAGGGTAACAATGGAGGGAGGTATTATACTTTTATAATTCAAATTGCAGTACAGCCATAATAATAATAATAATAATAATAATAATAATAATAATAATAATAATAATAAGAAGAAGAAGAAGAAGAAGAAGAAGAAGAAGAAGAAGAAGAAGCATGGTACTGGAAAACAAACAAACAGATATCCAGATCCAATGGAATCAAATTGAAAGCCTAGAAATATAGTTACTCATAGATGGTCAATGAATCTATGACAAAGAAGCAAAGAATATATACAGGGGGAAATGGAAAGCCTCTTTAATAAAGGTTGCAAGGAAAATGAACTGCCACACGCAAAAGAATGAAGCTAGATTGGGCCTCCCCGGTGGCGCAGCAGTTGAGCGCTGCTCTGTGGAGCTGTCTGCAGTGTGCGCGATGCGAGTTCGATGCCCAGCCAGGGAGAATCCCACATGGTGCGGCAGACCTCTCCTGCGTCACCCGCTGCTCCCCTCAGCAGTGTGTTTCTGATCTGCCTGTTCTGCTCTCCGCTCTGTCTCTGGTGAGCCCTCTCGCCACCCCACGCCTCTGGCCTGTACCCCAGCTTGTATGTATAAATAAATAAATCTTT
>PVIJ01015280.1:0-37072 GCA_004024925.1 Scalopus aquaticus
GGAGCGTGTTGGCAGCACCGACTAGAGTTCGATGCCAGGGGAGATTCCCACATGGCGCAGCAGACCTCTCCTGCCTGGCCCGCTGCTCCCCTCAGCAGTTTATTTCTGTTAATCTGCCTGTGCTGCTCCCCACTCTGTCTCTGGTGAACCCTCTCACCCCCCACACCTCTGGCCTGTACCACAGCTTGCATGCATGCATAAATAAATCTTTTAAATAAATAAAAATAAAATGTTTTAAATTAAATTAATAATTTTAAAAAAATATTTAATTTTTAAAATAATTTAAATAATAAAAATTTTTTAAATAAAAATAAAAGACACTAGGGTCTTTTATTTTTAATAATTAAAAAAATAAAAATAATTTTAAAAAAAAATTTAAAAAATAAAAATAATTTATTTTTTAAATAATTTAAAAAATAAAAATAAAAGACGAGGGTCTCTTGCCACTCTACCTGCCTCCCCTTCTGCTGGCACTGAAGGGGATTTCCCTTCCCCCCATGAACTGGGCCATCTGGCCCAGGCCTCCCCGACTGCTCCCACCCAGACACCAAGCCCCTCACCTTGGGGGGCTTCGCTACCGCACTAACTGCAGAGCCGTGAATAAATGAAAGGATGGAGCAAGGGTGGGTTTAGAGGAGAGAAGCGCGTGAAGCGGGGGTTTCCAGGAAGTGGTCAGGCATGGCCCACTCTCCCCAGAGAGCCCCTCCTGTCCCTAGCAGAACCCTCCCTCAGCAAGTCCTGTCTTCTCTGGGGTGGCCACTCACCTGGGACAGCCGCGCCGGGCCAACCCAGAGGTGACCTCGCCCCAGGCTCCCGTCACCGCGCCTGCCCTGCCGGGCACTGGCTCAGCCCATCCGAGGCCGGCTTGACCTGGGTCTGGCACTGACTAGGAGCTGGGCACAGTCTCACCCCACTGACCGCAAGGATTTGCTCCGAGGCCCGGAAGCACCTGTAGCACGGGGAACGCGAAGCCTGCTATGCAGAGGCTCCGAGGAAGCGCGTGAGCACAGGCCCACCTGGGGCCCACCAGGGTTCTGCAGAGAAGCTGAGCCAGGCCCTACCCGGACCACACCTGGGGCCTGTTGGGCTGCAGCCGGCTGACACAGGCATCAGACATTACATTTTGCTCATTTAAAAAATATTGGGGGCCTCCCTGGTGGTGCAAGGGGTTAAGTCTCAGCCTACGAAGCCAGCCACAGCCACTGCAGCACGAGTTCCATGCCCGGGCAGGGAGCTTCCCACAGGGCGCAGCAGACCTTCCCTGTCTCTCCCTGCTCCCCTCAGCAGTGTATTTCAGTGGATCCGCCTGTTCTGCTCCCCACTCTGTCTCTGGTGAATCCTCTCACCCCCCGCACCTCTGGCCTGCACCCTTGTATGCATAGCTTGTATGCATAGATGAACAAATCTTTAAAAAAATACATTGGGGGAAAATATGCATATTTACAAAACTTAAATTTTACCCCCTTAACCCTTTTTTTAAAAGATTTATTTATTTATGCATACAAGAGCTGGGGTGCAGGCCAGAGGTGCAGGGGGTGAGAGGACTCACCAAGGACAGAGTGGGGAGCAGAACAGGCAGATCGACTGAGGGTAGTGGGGAGGCAGGAGAGGTCTGCTGCGCCGTGTGGGAGGTTCCCTGCCTGGGGATCGAACTTGTGCTGCGGATAGCTTCATAGGCTGAGACTTAACCCCTTGCGCCACCAGGGAGGCCCCCCCTTAACCCTTTTAAGTGCACAGTCGATTCTATTCACATTGTAGTGCCGTCATCCCCCATCTGCCTGGTGGGTGCCCTGTCCCCACTGAGCACTAAGCCCCATCCCTCCCCTCTGTCCCCACACCTGCATTCTACTTCCTGTCTGAATTTGACTGCTCTAGCTAAGTGGAACCAGCAGATGACCCTTAAGGGTCATCCCTGTTGTACCGAACGCCAGAATTCCCTTCCTTTTTAAGGCTGAGTAATATTCCACTCTGCATAGACCACATGATGTTGAGTGGCTCACCTGACAGTGGACACACGGGGTCTCTACCCTCTGGCTGTCGTGGATAACGGGCCAGGAACCTGGAGTACAAATATCGAGGACTCCTTTACCTTTAAACACTGAAAATCAGACTCCAGTGGGCATGGTTTGCTCCAGAGTTTAACTGAATTGCTTGCTGTTGGGCAGGGTCATAGCGCAGCTTCTCCCTCCCCTCACTCCACCCCCTCCCCACTTTCCTTTCACAGGTATTGAACCCTAATAAGTATCTTGCATCTCAACTTCTTTGGAACATTTCCCTGCCTCTGTCCACCTCCCGTCCACCATACCGTGATCCTACTTTTAGGGCACAGGAGCTTTCTTCAGCCCTCCATGCCTCAGGGACCCAGCACCCCTCCTAGCCGGTGAGAGAGGCGGGTGTTGACTCCACCAGGCCAGCCCAGAGCTTCTTGGTCAAGCTTGCTGCTCCGCCCACTTCCAACAGAGGGCGGTAGAGGCCAGGCGGCCCTTCCCCTCCACTGTCCAGTCCCCCACTGATGGCCGCCATTGCTCCTGCTCTGGAGGATTCTAGGAACACTATTTACCCATCGTGTCTGGTTTATGCAAAATCAGAGAAAGTACTGAAAAGCAAGAAAAAATGAGAGGGTAGGGCTGAGAGGAAAAAGGGAGAGATGATGAAAAGGAATTGATCGTTGCAGTGCCGGCGCCTTGCTGCACTGAAGGGATGGGGGTGGGGGAGCAAAATGGTGCAGCTGCAGTGAGAACAGCATGGTGGTCCTTCAGTTAAAAACTAAATGGAGTTACAGTATGACTCAGCAGTTGCTCTCCCGGGAACATACACGCAAATTAAAAGCAGGGACACACGGGTGTTTGTACATGCATGTCAACAGCAGCGTATCCGCAAGAGCCCAAAGGGGGAAGCAACTCTAATGTCCAACAGATGAGCACATAAGGCACAGGCGGCATCAACACCAGTGGGATAATAAGCAGCCAGCCTTAAACAGGAGGGATATTCTGAGCAACCCTGAAGACCTAGATGCTAAGTCAGTCACAGAAAGATGAATTCTGTGCTATTCCACTTATTTGAGGAACAGAGGATACGCAAGCCATGGAAATAGCAGAAAGGTGGTTTCCGTAAGACGGTAAAACTCCCAGGTGGTAACATGGAAGATAATCTAGGGGACCTTGCAGCTGGCAAAGACTTTTAGGTATAACATCGAAGCATGAGCCATGAAATAAATCACTGATAAGCTGATCTCATTAAAGCTAAAAACTTCTACTGCGAGAAAGGCACTGACAAAAGAATGAAAAATCCAGCCATGGACTGGCGGGAAATATCCCAAAAGACAAATCTAATAAATAAAGGACTGTTATTCAAAGTATACAAAGAACTCTTAAAATTCAACAAGTAGAAAACAATCCGATTTTAAAGTGGGTGAAAGATCTGAGCAGCCTTCTCAGCAAAGACACACACATAACAAAAAACATATATATATGTATATAAGTGCTCATCATAGCTCATTAGGAGATTGCAAATTAAAACAACTAGATACGATCGATCGTGCAGCTATTACAATGGTCTAAATCTAAATTACCGACAACACCAAGTGCTAACGAGGCTGTGGACCCCCGGGAACCCTCCTTCCTTGCTGCTGGGAATACACAATAGTATGACCATTCTGGAAGGTACTTTGGCAGTTTCTTACAATTCTAAGTCGATTCTTAGCACGTGATCCTGCAATCGTGCTCCTTGATAATTACCTGCAAACGTGTGTCACTGCAAAAACCTATTTGGGGAGGATGTTTACAGCAACTTTTCATAATGGTCAAAACTTGAAACCACCCAACTATCCCTTCAGTGACTGGCAGTGGCCAAATAAACTGTGGCATGAACATACAATAGAATGTTTTCAGTGCAAGAAAGAAGCTACCAAGCTGTGAAAAGACCTGGAGGGATCCTAAAAGTCTATTACTAAGGGACAGCCTGAAAGTATACAAAGAACTCTTAAAATTCAACAAGTAGAAAACAATCTGATTTTAAAGTGGGCGAAAGATCTGAGCAGCCTTCTCACCAAAGATACACACATAACAAAAATCACCACTGTAGATACCCCTAGAGTCAGGGATGTTGGGGGCTCTTAGGGAGAAATCAGGAAAGGTCCCAGCCCCGGGATGTGTCTGAGGTTTCTGCAAGATTTATTGTCCCACGGCACCATTAAAAAGCCTTACTGTTAATTACCTTTTTTTTTTTTTTTAATTTTAGCCTCTGTGGCAAAAAATTCACTTGTTGCTGTTTAGACCCGGGATCCCCATGGAGACTAACGCGCAGGAGAAGTTTCTCCACACCCCCGGAGGAGAAGGGGAACCTGGGCTATTTGGGCTGCTAGCTAAAGACGCACCGCAACTTGGGGTTCATGTGACAGCAGGTCTCAGGGGAGCTGAAGCGGGGGGCCGCGTGCAATCACCCCCTTGCACCCCAGGGTGCGGGATGAAGGATACAGAAAGGCGCACACCTGCTCGCCCAGGTTCTCGCTCCACCTGCGCCTTTCCGGAATAGCCTCCTGACCCCTGGAGATTTAAGACCAACCGCGGGACCTCCCTTCCACGCTTAGAACCGACAGCACCCACCTTGCCAATTCTGGGGGCGGTGGGCATGGCTTGGTTTGCATACAAATCACCCATAATGCTCTGCGCAGAGCTGCCTGGCATTCTTTTAATTCCATGGAAGAGGGACAGGCTCTTTTCTTGACAAGGTTACTACGTTTAGTGTTTTCATTTTAAACATGTATGGTTTGTACGGGGATGAGGTTACATGTGAATTTTTTAAAGGTCAAAGAAATGAATAATCACCATAAGTGCAAAGGAAATAGAGCTTTGGAGGCTTATATAATCTGTGGTGCAGCACCAGATACTGGCTGGTCCGAGTGCAGTGGTGTTTACAATTAATTGATCACAGCCAGTTACAGATTTCTTTGTTCCTTCTCCACTCCCACTGCTTCACTTGACTAGCCTTTTGCTGTGTGGTAGGAGAGGAAAACTGGCAGAGCTCTCCCCCTAAATGAAGTACTATTGATAAGACATGCAAATATTAGGTCCCGCCTCGTGCTTTCTTACCCCAGAAAATGCACCGTGCGTGACCACCGGCTAGCAAAGATTCCTAGTGGACAGCAGCAGATTCAGCGTTCATGCATCTGAATGGATCATGGTGAAAAGGGAGGTCCCTTGAGAACACGGAGAGCCGGAAGTTGAATCGACCTAGGGAATGGACCCTGTCGCACGCACCTGCTGAGCCAGTGTCGGGCCCGGGGACAGCGTAGTCGCACAGCAAGGCCGGGTGGGGAGAGTGGGAAGAGTTCCATCCAGCTTTGCAAGTTGCAAAATAATTTGCAGAGCATGTTCCGACTTCACCCTACAAACAAAGTAAAGCACTTTACAGATGTGGGCAAAGCTAGTCAGTGTTAACACAAAGCAGGGGAAAGATGAGGAAGGAATCCCATTCGGTGGACGCAGGTTACAGCTGCTCAGTTCTGAGAATGAACAAAACAAACCATGGAGCTCTGAGACGCCTGGCTCAGGGTAACGATTTAAGCCTTGGGCCCACCAAGCTTCACTTCTCTAGACAAACTTAAAGATTTGGGTTATTTTTAAAAAATCTCTTTTGTCGTCTCAATGGGTGGGATTTTTTTCTTACCAAATCAAGATTCTTTTGGTTTGAAACTACGCATTAAGAGCAGATGTACCGTGCAATGTTCAGGATAGACTTATAGTACAAAATGGTGTTTGTGATCTGAAATTCAAATCGGACTAGGCATCTTAGATGTTATCTGACAACCCAATCTCAAGTCTTAGAAATAACCCAAACATTTTTCCTCCTAGAGTTATTACTCCAAACTGGCCATATCGTTACATTGGTCATTCATTATCTCTTTGCTGTTATTCTCAGGTTAGGAATCTTCTAGAGAAGGGGAAACATCGGTCATCAAGAGTGATGGGCTTCGTATATATGGACAATTAATCTTTGATAAAGGTGCAAAGAATATGCAATGGAACAAGGACAGTTTGTTCAACAAATGATGCTGGGAAAACTGGACGACTACATGCAGAAAAATGAAGATAGCCTACTACCTCACGCCATGCACGAAAACCAATTCAAAATGGAATAGAGACTTGGACATAAGACCTGAAACCAGAAAATATATAGAAGAAAACACAGGCAAAACAATACATGACATACATCTTAGCAACATTCTTAAGGACACATCCCCCAAAGCAAAGATAATGAAGGAAAAGATAAACAACTGGGATTACATCAAACTAAAAAGCTTCTGTACAGCAAAAGAGACATTAACCAAAACAAAGAAACAACCTACTGACTGGGAAAAAAATTTTGCACTCCATACAACAGACAAGGGACTGATCACAAAAATCTACAAGGAACTCACATGACTCAACAAAAACAAAGCAAAAAATCCAGTCAAAAAATGGGCAGAACTTAAAAGACACTTCTCCAAAGAAGAAGAGCAAATGGCCAATAGGCACATGAAAAAATGTTCAACATCCCTCATAATCAGGGAAATGCAAATAAAAACCACAATGAGACACCACTTTACACCAGCAAGAATGGCACGTATTAAAAAAACAGGGAACAACAAATGCTGGCAAGGGTGTGGAATAAAAGGAACCCTCCTACACTGCTGGTGGGAATGCAAACTGGTCCAACCACTATGGAAAGCTGTATGGCGATTCCTCAAATTGCTAAAAATGGGCCCTCCATATGACCCAGTAATACCATTTCTGGGAATCTACCCGAAGGACACAAAAACATTAATCCAAAAAGATACATGCACTCGTATGTTTATTGCAGCATTATTCACAATAGCTAAGGTATAGAAACAGCCCAGATGCCCAAAAATGGATGATTGGCTCAAGAAGATGTGGTACATATACACAATGGAATACTATTCAGCATTCAAAAAAAGATAAACACATGCAATTCACAGCAACATGGATGGAGCTAGAAGGGACCATGCTCAGCGAAAAAAGCCAGAAAGAAAGAGAAAAATATCAAATGGTTTCACTTATAACAGGACAATAGGAGAAGCAAATAAGAAAGAGACATTCAGCAAGGGAGGGGGAGGGAAAGGGCTCAAATTGGGGGAGAACAGAGCACAAGGGACTATGGTGATGGTTCACGGGTGAATGGGTGGTGGGTCATCTATGGGGAATACACTATAATGTAAAAGATACGAACAACAACAACAAAGAGTGGTGGGCGTGTGCAGTCCCCTAACCTGAGGAGGGAGAAGTGACTCTGCTCTCAAGTTCCTTAGTGTCCATGTTCACAGTTATTCCATTGTTCAAGTGCTTCTCTCTCTCCTCTTACCCATCCATCCATCCATCCATCCATCCCCACACACCCCCAATACTTCTAGTGGCTGGGGCACCAGCAATTGGCTCTTCGAGGCCCGGGTTTTGTTGTGTGGGTTTTCCTGGTGGGGCAGCAGAGAGAACTCTTGAAGAACAGAGACGGTTCTGGTCCTGCCGGTAATCAAGTGTGGCTGACCTTGAGCTGCCGACGTGATCTCTCAGAAACTTGAAAATGGTAATGCCCGCCACACTCACCTAACTGGGTTCTAAAGAATACTAATGAAATAAATGATGCGAGAGGACTTTGCACCTCATCAAATACAGAACTGACAGAAGGGTTTTTCTTTGGCAAATTTCAGCACTGACTGTGGCCAGCAGACTTTCTTCGCAGTCTGTCTCCTCGCCAGGAGCCCGCAGATTCCACGCGCCTGGGAGAGTTTGCTGGTGTCTGATCGCAGCAGCAGCCATGAACTTGATGAGCCGCTGTAGTTCTGGCTTCACCATCTAAGTGCATACCCAGGAGGGAGGAAGCAGGGTCTAGATAGAAAAGACCCTCCAAGAGGCCTGGGTGTCTCTAAGCCCCGGCTGTCCAGGGTAGGGTTTCCCATGCCACTTACTTCTCTGTGGGGTCGCTGGAGACCAAACAGAATACTTGGTGAATGCACCCGGCATGTGCCCTCAAGGTGCCTTTGTTGCCTGCACCTGTAAGTACAAACCACCTAGTTTCCCGTGAGACACACTCAGGGCGCTGCGCCCCCTGCTGGTGCTGTTAGGGATGTACACTTCTCTCTAGCCAAGAGGGAAAGATGTTTTTGATCCGTTTTAGATGCGGAGGCCGCTGAATGACTTTCTCAAGGTCACAGAAGAAGCAAAGGGCAGAACCAAGATAATGCAGTGGTGCGCCCACCTCTGGGTGCCCCACGATCTACTCAGTCCTTCTCCCTGTCCCTTCGCTTTCAGACTCTTGAACTTGGTTTTTCTTCCTCCATAATGTCTTCTCATTGAGAATGTTCCCATTTTATCTTCAAAACTGTAGGATTATCAACTCTGAAAGGTCTCCTAGTTTTGTATATTAAGTGTTGTACCATCAAATGTTAGTTTTAAAGTCTATTGATACTCAAGATGGCTAAAAATCCCTACATACCTTCAGACTTTTCCTTTTGTATATTTTTTGCAAATAACTCAAAGATGCAGAAATTAAATAAAACCCACTTTTATTACAAAGTGGGAAAAACAAAAACCTTATCCTTCACTCCCACTGCATTCACTTTCCTTGATCTCTTAGGACATGTACTATAGTCACTAATCCTTAGTATCTATTACCTTGTCTATTTAAAAAAACATTAATTTATTTATGCACACCAGAGCTGGGGTGTAGGCCAGAGATGTGGGAGGGTGAGAGGATTCACCAGGGACAGAGTGGGGAGCAGAACAGATGAATCTCCTGAAATCCACTGCTCCGAGGCAGGAGAGGTCTGCTGTACCCTATGGGAAGCTCCCTGGCCCGGGATCGTATTTGTGCTTCAGTGGCTACCAATAGCTTCATAGTGCTGAGACTTAACCCCTAGGCCACCAGGGAGGCCCACCATGTCTATTTGATTGATCAATTGACTGATTTTGGGTCTGAGATTAGTTCCCCCAAATTCAGTTAGCTCCTGAAGGGAAAGGCCTGTGTTTTGAAATATGTTTCAGCTCTTAACCATAATGATACAAACAGCCACATTACTTGGTAATACTTTCAAAATGTTTAAATTAAGATGTAAACAAGAACAACGTTTTCAATGCCCAGAAAAAGGCAATTCTGCAAAAGACTAGTCAAGTGCAGTAGTGAGAAGGGGGGAAAGAGTAGAACAAGGAGTTCGATCTGTAACTGACTGTGAACAATCAATTGAGATAACTCACTACCTTCGGACCAGCCAACAGCGAACTGCTACTGCTCGAAGTATTTAAAGCACAAATACTTGTCTGCTTTTACCTTACAGTGACGCACTTTGACCTTGCACTTATTCTTTATAAATAATTACCCTCATTGTATGTACAATATACATCTTCTATGGATTACCCAAAGCATATACGTAGTAGTATATGAAAGAATATATTTAACAATACGAATCAGAAGCATCGCTGAGCACCCTGGGAAAGAGACATGCAAAATTTGCCTCTAGGGCGTCTCCCTGCCGGTCCCCGTTCTCCCGAGTGGCTCCCAAAACACCGGGCAGAAGGGGAGGGGCGGGGCGGGAGAGCAGCCCAATCAGCGCCCGCGTGCAGCCGGGGGGACCGCTCAGCGGTCCGGGAGCACCGAGCCCGGCAGGTTCGCCTGCGCTGCGCTGCGCTGCTCGCGGCTGCCGACCCCAGAGCTCCAGGCCCTGCAAACCGCCTGCCCCATCTCCGCAGAGGCACCCGAGATCCGCGCCCCCCTCCTCAACCCCAACAGATGAAAAGCAGAGACGGCCACAGGGACGCGAGGAGGAGGCGTCTGCGACAGGCAAGCGCCTTGGACGCGCGCAGGACTGCAGAGTTTAAAGGGACGACGGCGGACGCCGAAGGTCAGAGCAAAGACAGCTCGGTGCAGGCGAGTACAACAGGTTTCTGGAAAGGCGCAGAGACCGGAGTGACCGGGTCGGGGACGTCCAGGGGCCGGGCGGGGGCAGTCGGGTCCCCAGCCGGCTTGTGCGTCAAAGAGCAGGCCCAGCGGGATGTTCAAATCTGCACACCCCATAAGGTGCTCCCCTGGGGAGCGGGGGTGGGGGGCAGCTGCTGGCAATAGCTTGAGAGCGCTGAGACTTAACCCCTGCACCACCAGGGAGGCCCTGCTGTTCCCCCTTTTTAGGAAGCTGAGGCTCAGAAAAAAGACAGGCGTACCCAAGGCCAGGGAGTGAGCCAGGACACCCCGACAGTACAGCAGGGCCAGTGTGGAAGGCGTTGACCGCACGCCTGGGGAGGCCAAGGACCTTCCTCTTCGCTGAGTGGTCCGGGGTGGACAGCTGTCCCCTTCGCTGTCGCGAGTCCAGGCTCTGGATGCGCTCTCCTCCCAGGCCCCTCCCAGGGGATGACTTGAGAAACCAGCCTGACTCTAGAGAAACCTGGGAAAGTCCCTTCCACGGTCAAGCGAAAGGGCGGTAGGTTAGCCAAACCGAGCGGCTCAAAGAGAAATGAGGGTATTTCGGTGTGTGACTTTTTCTTGTTAAGTTCCAGTTGACCCCCACTATTCTGCCACCTCCTTTCTAGAATTTGGCCAGAAAACAGCAGCAGGGCCTCCCCGGTGGCGCAAGGGGTTAAGTCTCAGCACTATGAAGCTATTGGCAGCCAGGGCAGCACTAGCCAATGCAGCAAGAGCCACTGCAGCACACGAGTTCACTCCCCGGCCAGGGAGAATCCCACGTGGTGGAGCAGACCTCTCCTGTCTCCCCACTGCTCCCCCCAGCAGTGTATTTCAGTAGGGCCTCTTGTTCTGCTCCCCACTCTGTCTCTGGGGATCCTCTCACTGCCCCCCCCCACCTCTGGTCTACCCCAGCACTTGGATGCAAAAATAAATAAATCTTCAAGCGAAGCAAACAACAGCAATGCGGAGGTTGTCACTGATGAAACTGACTCTTATTTCCCCCTCTGGACAATCAGGACATTTCCCTGTATCTGGTTTTCTGGGATTGCGCCTTCTGCTTCACCTCCCTGGCGCACACGTTCTCTGCTATGTGCCAGGCACTGTGCGAGGAGGCACCGGGGCAATCAGGCCAGCCCTTTTTTTAACTGAAAACTGGTCCAACCTCTTTGGAAAGCCATACGGCGGTTTCTCAGATAACTAAAAATGGAGCTTCCACATGACCCAGCAATTCCACTCCTAGGAATATACCCAAAGGACACAAAAACATGAATCCAAAAGGTCACACGCACACCTATGTTTACTGCAGCACTATTTACAATAGCTAAAACATGAAAACGACCCAAATGCCCAAAAATTGCTGACTGGATCAAGAAGATGTGGTTCATGTATACAATGGAGTACTATGCAGCAATCAAAAATGATAAACTAACGCAATTCTCAGCAACATGGATGGAGCTAGAAGGGATCATGCTCAGTGAAATAAGCCAGAAGGAAAAAGAAAAATATCGAATGGTATCACTTATAGGAGGACTACAAGAGAGCCAAAAGAGAAATCAGAAGGAGAAAATAGCATACAAAACACAACAAAAGCAAAAACTAGCAGGCAACCACAAATAAGAGACATTCTACAGGGGAGGGGGAGATGGTTCACGGGTGAATTGGTGGTGGGAAACCCATGGGGATACACAGTAAAGAATATAAATTAAATACAAAATATAAAATTAAAAAAAACATGCCTGGCTCTCAGACTATCAGAAAGCCATAGCAGGTCCAGACTCCTACAGGCAACCAGCGCCCCCTTCAGAAGGGACACAGAATCTCAGTGTGCCCTGGTCACCACCACTCCCTACAGCCAGCATCCCTTTCTTGAACTTAATTTACTTGTCCTTGAACACTGAGGTTCTCAATCTCTGACCTGAAGGTCTCACAAGGCTCCAGTCAGCCCGTTTATCTGTGATGTCCAAGTAGGATATTTAGACTCAGGTAGAGATTCTTATATCACCTATGGCTGATGTGTCATAGTTTTCAGGCCAACCTGGGCTGAGCCCAATTATTTTTTTTAAGATTTATTTATTTATGCATACAAGCTGGGTGTAGGCCAGAGGTGTGGGGGGTGAGAGAATTCACCAGAGTCAGAGTGGGGAGCAGAACAGGCAGAGCTCCTGAGATACACTGCTGAGGGGAGCAGCGGGGAGACAGGAGAAGTCTGCTGAGCCATATGGGAAACTCTCTGGCTGGGAATCAAACTCGTGCTGCAGTGGCTGCGGACAGCTTCATAGTGCTGCGACTTAACCCCTATGCCACCAGGGAGGCCCTGAACCCACTCTTTTGAGAAAAGTCAGAAAGGAGAGCGGACTCTTCCCACATGACTCCGCCCAATCACAGCCACTGCTTTCTGAAGGACCCCTTCTCTTTACCAACAATCGGGCCTTTGTCCTTCTCTCTGCCACCGTATCTCTGTAATCTAAGGTGAGACATGGTGAATTAGAGAACTATGCTCATTCTGTTTGGAGCTGAGTTGACTGAAAAAAGAGAGGGCAGAGTGAGCTGTGGGGTAGTAAGGGGGACCCTGGCTGGGGGAGGGGGGCACAGAAAGCAGTGGCTGTGATTGGGCGGCGTGATGTGGGAAGAGTCTGCTCTCCTTTCTGCCTTTTCCCCAAAAGAGTGGGCTCAGGGCCTCCCTGGTGTTGCAACAAGTTAAGTCGCAGCACTATGAAGCTGCTCGCAGCTACTGCAGCATCAGTTCAATTCCCGGCCAGGGAGCTTCCCACATGGCTCAGCAGACCTCTCCTGTCTCCCCGCTGCTCCCCTCAGCAGTGTACTTCAGTAGATCCACCTGTTCTGCTCCCCACTCTGTCTCTGGGGAATCCTCTCACCACCCCCTGCACCTCTGGCCTGCATCCCAGCTCTTGTATGCATAAATAAATCTTTAAAAAAAAAAAGGTGGGGTAAGATACACTTTGACTTCTGTTGACCTTTGCACGGTGACGGACTGGAGCGTCAGCTCTTTTCTTGGGCTTCTGGAGGCCTTGCCCCTCTTCCCCATCTTTCACTGACCAAAGACCAGGAGGGCCTGGGAGGGAAGGCATTAACTTCCTGGGGGGCCTGAGGTCTGGGGCAGGAACCAAGAGTGCAGCGTCCTCTTCACACGTGCTCTGGCCGGGAGCGCTACCAGTGGCTCCTGGTGGATGGGTGTGGGGTGGGACCAAGTGGAAGGCTACTCTTCTCCAGGGTCCCTGCAGCTACAGGCCGAGGGCTTCTTCAAGAGAGAACACCACTCAGGCGCTTTCTCAGTTCCTGCGTTTCCCCAGCCAGATTACTGCCCCTTGGGAGACTGGGGGCCGCCGGCCCGGCCTTCCGGTTCCGGCCGCCCCACTCGCTGACCGCGTGGTTCCAAGTCACTGATTTCACCTCTAACCTGTTTCCTTCATTGTGTGACCTGCATTTCAGGGAGGAAATGTGTGCCTTTGGGGGGGCTTTTCAAAGCAGACACTTCAGGGCCCCCCTGGTGGTGCAAGGGGTTAAGTCTCAGCACTAGGAAGCTATAGGCAGCCACAGGGCGCAGCAGACCTCTCCTGTCTCCCCGCTGCTCCCCTCAGCAGTGGATTTCAGTGGATCCACCTATTCTGCTCCCCCACTGTCTCTGGCAAATCCTCTCACCGCCCCCCCACCAACCCTCTGGCCTACACCCCAGCTCTTGTATGCACAAGTAAGTAAATCTTTAAAAAAAAAAAAAGCCACTCCAACAGACCCCAGCCTGCCGACGTGCCTCAGCAGGCCGGACCTGGGGCCCGGGAATCTGTGTTTCAGGCACACAGACCCACAGCTGCAATTTGGGGTCTACCTCGTGGGGCCCCGCGCAGAACAGCTCCCACGGGAGGAAAGGCCGGCAAGGTTGGCCTTTCAGGGCTCCGCAGACGTCACGCTGGTGCCCCACGCCTGTACACCGGTTTCTTCTTGCACACACTGGGGTCAACACCCTTAACTGCCCCGACCTTCAGTGCCACCCACCAGGGCCAAAGCTCGCCCGCATCATCACGTGGAGGGATTCGGAACCCCCGCGAGAGCCGGCGCCTCCAACTTAGACAGGACCAGCCCCGGGCTCGGCAGCTTGCGCACAGCCCCCCAGCTGAACAGATGCAGGCCGCGTCCCTAACTTCCGCCGTCGTTTCTATCCCGAGTACAGCTGTGGGCAAACAGGAGGAGGAACAGCTGTAGGATGAGCTGTATGCGCTGACATTGCTGGTGATTCAAACAGACAATTGTAAAGTGACTTTTGAGACAACTGGGCCAAGTTGATGACAGCTGGGTATTGTGGAAATTATTCCCTTGGGTGGCTGAGATGAGGCAGTGGTGTGGCCAGTATGTAGGGGTGAAAGGAGAGGCCTTGGATGGCAGAATAAAGAAAAAGGGGGGAGGGACAGACAAGTAGAATGTCGCAAAATGTTGACACTTGGCCTCCCTGGTGGCGCAGTGGTTGAGCTCTGCGCTGTGGAGCTGTCGGCAGTGCACAATGCAAGTTCGACGCACAGCCAGGGAGAATCCCACATGGTGCGGCAGACCTCTCCTGCCTCGCCCGCTGCTCCCCTCAGCAGTGTATTTCTGATCTGCCTGTTCTGCTCCCCACTCTGTCTCTGGTGAACCCTCTCGCCGCCCTACGCCTCTAGTCTGTACCCCAGCTTGTATGTATAAATAAATAAATCTTTAAAAAAAAAAAAATGTTGACACTTGCTTTTGCGGGTGATGAGAAAGGGTGCTGAGTCTACTATTCTGGTTTCGTGTGCGCTTGAGAAGCTGCCTAACAAAACCTCGGTTCAAACCCGGACGCGGGACCAGTCTTGCTGGCTCCAGTCCCCACCCCACCCGGAGCCCCCACCCCTTGGCCCCACTGGATCCCATTTGCTGCTCGTGCGGCAGCCAGCCTGGGGATCCCGCTCTCTAAAAGATGGTGACGGAGGGGCCCTGTTCAAGCCCCTCTGCATTTGCCAGACAGGTGACCTGGGTCGCCAACCCCCTCTTCGGCTCTGGGATGAACACAATCCAGGCCCCCCTGGAGACGCAGTAAACTGAGTCACGTGCAGTTTTTGGTTTCCCAGAGCACGGAAGAGCTTTGAGGACACTACACTGCCACCTTCCAAGCAAGCAACAGGATCATCTAGAAATGACGTCCACACCTTTGTGAATGTGACAGACACAAACTCAGCACCTGCTTTTGCAAAGATGGCACTTGCTTGGGCGGGTGAGCTCACAGCAGGGCTGCGGAGTCTTCACCTTGTAAAAATCAGTCTCTGCAAGCACCTTAAAGGGAGGCACCAGAAAGGGAGGCACGCCTGTAACACCCCCGTCTCAGACCACCTGAGCAGGGCGACCCTGCGCTGCTGAATGCGGGGCCTGGCTTCTGCCCAATAAATGCAAATGCCTCTCTGGCTAACATCTCCCCTGACCGTGTCATTTCCCAGTATCAGTGGCTCCCCACAAACTTCTAGCCGCCTCCCGGTGCCGTGGGCTGACCCCACTTCCTCTCACACTCCGCAGCCCCTCTGTGGCCCTCCACCTCCCTGGCAGGACCACGCCTGCCCCTGGCCCTGCTCTGCCTCCACTTGGCAAGTTCACATCCCTCCTCCCTCCTTCCAGCTCGCTCAGGCTCCCTGAGGGCTGTGGGGCCCTGGACATCATCACAGGCTGAATCGCGCTGTAGTGCCCCCAATCTACTTCCTGTCCCCTCGCCACTCTTGAAGTTCCTAACAGTCTGGGGGTGCTGCTTTTTGCAGTTAATTCAGGGGGGTGTCCAGGTTGTATTTCAGAAAAGGCTGCGCTGACTCCCGCCTCAGGGCCTGATGTATCTCCGAGATCAGTGGCCCATCAGTCCCCTAGATTTTCTTCAAAGGCAGACTCTGTCTGGGTCAGTAGGTAGGTGAGGGCTGCGGGCTGACTGACCTTCTGACAAAAATCCAGGAGGCGCCTGGACTGCGGCTCCCCGGGCCACGGAGCCACGTGGAGCAGCGGGAATCCCTCCAGCCCGGTCTGGCTCAGCCATGCTTCCGTGGGTCTCCTCCGCTGAAGTCACTTCAGAAGGGCTTCCCAGGACACAACTCGGAAGGCCACGCTGGTGCTCCCTGCAAGAGCCACCTCTTCCTCGTGGCCTGTGCTGGGCCTGGTCCCCAGCTGGCCCAGATGCCCCACAAGGAGAGGATCCTGGCGGTGCTGGGAGTGCCCTCAGCTGAGGAAACGCCTTCAAGCACCGCCCCCCACGCTTCCCCAAGGGCCCTGCTTGCTGCCGACGGAAGCGGGAGGGAGGTGGGCACAGACCGTCACTCTGGGATCTGGAAGACTCCAGGCGCCTTGGCTGACTCTTCCGAGCAGCCCAGTCAGACAGGCCCATCCCAGGAGACCCACTTCCTGCTCCACCCTGCAGCGCGACTGACACCGCGTCCCCACTTGTTTGTCCACCTCTGCAGGTGAGTGGAGGGTGGAAGGACACACCTGTAGGACACCTGGCGTGGGGCCCCCACCACACACCAGGCCCCAAGAGACCCCCTCGTGGCCCCCGGGGCTCGGGGCACTTCCTCAGCCCATCCCTGCTACACGGCAACGAGGGGCCTCTGCTCGGCCGACACAAGCAAGAGCGGAGACTCCCGACAACAGCGCGCAGATCGGGGAACCCTTCCCCCGCCACTCAGGTATCCACTGAGGGCGCTGGCAGGGCAGGGTGGGAACCCCTTTGCTGGGAGCCCCCGGCAGGGCCTCTCCACCCTCAGCTTAACCAAGGCCCCTGGACGGATGCATGGAGCGGGCTTTCTCGCTACAGTGAGGGGCGAGCGCGTTAGCCCAGCCCGGAGTCCGTCTCCCGTGCTCCGGCGCGACCACCTGCAGCCACCCGGGCTGCTTCTGAGGTGGGGCCGCCACAGGCAGCAGCCCCGGCCCAGGCTCAGAAGCAGCTCCGGGTGGGGGCCTGGGAAAGGCTCCTGGCCTCGGTGCTGGACTCTGGCCTGGGCCGGCTTGGCCTGGCCACTCCGCCCTGGGCGGGAGCTCGGGGACTTGCTCGCTTCGCGCAGCACGGACGCAGACAAAGCCCCTGCCGGCCAGGTCTTCTCCGAGCTCCTCGGACTATGAGGAAATAAAAGGCAAAAAAAAATCAACGTGATGTGGCAAAGGCTTTTTTAAACTTTAAATTAAAAAAAAGAGAAAAAAAAAAACATTCACACAGAAGAGACTGAACATTTCTGCTCTGAGGAAATATATTAAAGAAAGTGAAAGGTTAAAAAAAAAAAATCAAACCCCAAATAATGATAAAAATAGATTTCCTCTGTAAAAATCAGGACTAAACTATTGAGTCATTCGTAGCTGTTCAGTATTCAGAGCATGAGGTGAAATGCCAGAGTATAAAACAGTAAAAACAAACACGGACACCCCGCGACGCCCGGCCGGGGCGCTCGGCCGGCTCGGCCCGGGCTCCTGCGTGGCGGCCGCAGCGTCCAGCCCTCGCTCCGCGGCCCGCGCCCTCAAAGCTCTTCCCGGGTCCTGCCCCGCTGTGTGGCGTGTTCTTCTATAAACTTGCTCAGCTGCTCCAGGTCCCTGTTTCCTTCCTCAAATTTAATTGGGTTCTTTTTGTCCCCACGAGGGGCGAAGTAGATGGTGGGGAACCCCTCAACTTTGTAGCGCTCGTGGGTGATGTCGTTGGCGGTTGCGTCCATCTTGGCGATGACCAGATTCTTGTGGCCCTTGTACTTCTTGCCCAGGGCGGCGTAGACGGGCTCCAGCTGCCTGCAGTGCCCGCACCAGGGCGCGTAGAACTCGATGAGCACGTCCTTCTTGGGGTCCATGACGATGGCGTCGAAGGTCTTCCCCACCACGACCTTGACCGGCCCCTTGTTGTTCTGGGGCACAGGCTGGGACTTGATGACGGGCTTCAGTTTTCCTGCAGTGGGGAGGGGAGGGAGGTGAGCGCGGGCCATGCCCCGGACCCCAGGGGTTCTCACTGGTCTAGGGGGGGCCTTGTCTCCAAAGCCTGCCCCAAGAACAGGCAACGGAGTTTGCGGGCTTCCTCACCTCTGCCAGCCCCTGGAAGGCCAGAGAGGGTGCAAGGCGCCCCGAAACCGAGGTCAGACCTAGACCACACAGGACAGCAACTCCCCTCGGGGTTGTTTCCTGACACAGCAGAACCGGCGCTTCTCTGCAGATGACCCCACCTGAGCTCGTGCGGCGGCGAATGACCTTAAGCCGAACCCCAGGGGGTCAAGCTAAGAGCCTGCCAACAAGGGCCCGAAACGAAGAGGCGGCGCTCCTCAGACTGCAAGTAGAGACCAGGGGTCCAGCACCAGGAATCCCGACGGTCCAGTCTCGCAGCTCCCTCAGCCCTGGCGTTCTCTCTCTACGGGCCCGTAAGAGCCCTGCCCTCTCCGGGCTGGGGAGGCAGATCTGAGGTTTTCCTCCGGCTCCTTGCGGGATGACCTTGTAGCCACACTCGCTCTCGTCCCAGAGTCAGCGTCAGAGGACTGGCTCTGTGCCGTGAGCAGTGAGCCTGCGGCGCAGCAGCAACCCCGCCCAGGCCCGCTGGGCCGCTGGATCCCGTCCAGTGAGGTCGCCATGAGAGAAGCTGCCTGGTGCAGAGAGGTCCTGGGAGGACCACGGTGGGAAGAGCATGGGGACCAGCAGACGGCCCCCAAGTCTGCCAGCATTAAAAGGCTGGGTGACACTCCACCAAGAGCAGTAACCGCATTCCTGCACAGCCTTGGGCCACAGTTACTACACACACGCTATTTTTAAGTCCAAAAGCCTTTTTACCTCAAATGTTTTTAAAATAAGTTATCGTGGGCCTCCCCAGGGGCACAGGGGTTAAATCTCAGCACTATGAAGCTGTCACAGCCACTGCAGCGCGAGTTCCATCCCCGGCCAGGGAGCTTCCCACAGGGCGCAGCAGACCTCCCCTGCCTCGCCCGCTGCTCCCCTCAGCAGAGGATTTCAGTCAGTCTGCCTATTCTGCTCCCCACCCTGTCTCTGGTGAATCCTCTCACCACCCCCCACCTCTGGCCTACACCCCAGTTCTTGTATGCATAAAAAACAAATCTTAAAAAAGAAATCAAAAAATAAAATCAAATAAGGTATCTTGAAATGTCCAAGACACCCGTTTTCATCCTATTTAAAAAGGCGAAAGAGGGGCCTCCCTGGTGGCGCAGCGGTTAAGCGCTGCACTGTGGAGCTGTCGGCAGCGGCGACGCGAGTTCGACGCCCGACCGGGGAGAGTCCCACATGGTGCGGCAGACCCCTCCTGCCTCGCCCGCTGCTCCCCTCAGCAGTGTATTTCTGTCCATCTGCCTGTTCTGCTCCCCACTCTGTCTCTGGTGAACCCTCTTGCCGCCCCACGCCTCTGGCCTGTACCCCAGCTTGTATGCATAAATAAATAAATCTTCAAAAAAAATTAATAGTGACCTGCTCTTTCTGTTAAAAAAAATAATAATAATAATAAAAAAAAAAATACTCCGCTCCCGGGGGGGCGTGCCGCGAGTCCGGGGAAGGGAGCGGCGTTGGGCGCGTTCTGCCGCCTTGGCCGCCTTGGCCGGCTTGGCGCAGTCCGTGCCGGGACGTGCCCCTCCTCCCTCCCCGCGTCGGGCGGCCGGCGCTGGTGGAGGGGAGGAAGGGGGCAGCCGCCGCCCCCTTGCTCCCTGTCTCTTTCCCTCCAAAAAAAAATAAATAAATAAAAATAAAAAGGAGAAAGAAAAGACCCGTCTCCACCCCTGCCCTTCAGCACGGCAGAAAACCCGCCATCAGGGCGTGGGCCAGAGAACCCTCCAGAGGAGAGCAGAGGCCCCAGTGCCAAGGTCGAGTGACAGGCGGGTGCCGGGGGTCCCGTGACCGCCCCCCAAGACTCACCTTTCTTGAAAGCCGTGACAAACTCGCGCAGGGCGTCGGAGTCGAACTCGTCGGGCTCCATGGCGAACCTGCGGCCACCCTCGTCCAGGATGGCGGCGTTGACGTCCTCCCCGCTCTCGCTCAGCCCCAGGTCCTTCACCTCCGTGGCGAAGTCGTCCTCATCGGCCACAGCAAAGGCGTACTCGGGGAAGTCCTTCGCCACCTCCAGGACTTTGTTCCGCCAAAACTGAGTAGCTGCAATGAAGCCCCAGGCCGTGCTTGAGCAGAGTCTCAGGGACGGATTCCAGGTCCTGAGGCTCCGATTCCCTGCAAGGCCCCGGCCCCGACTGCCTCACCAGACAAGCACTTCTGAGAAAGCCACCTCTGCGAACAAGTGGGCCTTGGCCAGAAGGCCCAGGTGCCCATGAGGCCGGTGCCAGGGACACCTGCCCACTGCCTGGGAATCAGGGGCTGGGCTAGTCCTCGCTCTACAGCCTGAGCGCAGGCCCAGCCCCGAGCTGGCCTGGACCTGAGCAGCCTCCTACAGAAAGTGGAAGGCAAGTGGGAAGCTGCATACGCAGCACAGAAGGGAAAGGGCGCTGGTGCCATAGAGCAACCCCCGGCCACGGCGCCCCAGGCCTGGGGCAGGATTCCTGGGCGCATGAGCCCAGAGCCCCCACCCCCCGGAGCTGGCCCTGGGCCCCTCACCGGCTCGGTAATCAAAGCTGAAGTCCACGCTGTAGTACACGACCACCAGGGGGCGCTTGGAGTACCGCTTGGCGTCGTTGGCCGGCCTGCGGTGACCCACCAGGGGCAGGGCGTGCTTCAACACGAAGTCCTTGATGGCCGACCCCTCCGTGGAGCCCTGCTTTGAGGTGGGGACAGATGAGGAGCAGGTCCCCAAATGGCATCCCGCCTTTATGCTGTATTAATGACATCTCTGAACTGTTTTGGGCTTCCCCCACCCAAACACACCCCAGGATCTCCCTGTTGCCTTTTGGGGTCCCTTTTCCTCCATTAAATTTTAAGTGAACACGGCAGGCAACTGCAGACACCTCGCGCCCTCTCCCGTGGGCTGAGCGCAAAGTAGGTGTCAACAGAAGCTAGAGGAGGACGGTGCAGTCCCAGTGCCCGCAGCTGCTGCTGTCTTCTCGACGGCCCACCCAGGTCTCTGCGGCGCTATGGCTTTGAGCTCGGCCTTGAGAGCCCCGCCGCACGCTGCCCCGCCTGCCTCCCGGGCAGGCGAGCCCGCTCTGCTATCAGGCAGCACCTGTGGTGGGCTGGGCACGCGGCCCCGCGCTCAGACCGTCAGCAGGGACATACAGTGTCCCAGAGGCCCTGCAGGCCCAGTCACTAGGGAGCCCGCCCCTCATAGAGCGGTCTCACAACACGCGAGGAGCCCGAGGCCCGGCGAGGCCAAGCTGCCATCCCAAGGTCACAGGGCTAGAGGAGGGGGCGCGCTCCACACCCCAGGCCCAGCCGCCGGGACAGTCGGGCAAGTGGCCCGTGTGGCAGCGACGGGTGGGCGGAACTCGCCAGAGGGAGGGAGCCCCCGTCTCCGAGGCCACTCTGCGGCTCGCTCCTCTGCAGCCCGTGGCCAGAGCCTCCTGCCAGCCAACAGGGCTGAGCAGACCAGGGCACACGCCCGTCAAGAGCAAAGCAGGCGCACAGGCAGGCCCTGGCGGTGGGTGCCTGGAGCCTGGCGCCTGCCTGCGGGAGGCACGAAGAGCCGGAGTAGCTCCTCGGGCAGAAGCAGGCGGAGCTCTGCCAGGGGCCTCGGCGCCAGCCCTGCAGGGCCCAGACTGTCCGTCCCGCCAACACGAACACGAATCACCCTCCAGGCTGGGCTCCCGCCTGGGCCTTCCAGGAACCTTCACCTTTACTGGGGGGCTGGGAGGAGCCCAGACCCTCCACGGGGAGCCAATCGCCTCCCTTCAACACCCCAGCGGCAGCGGGCACCTCTCACCCACCTGGATGTCCATCACCCAGCTCTTGGGCTCGTGTTTGGACCGGAACTTCTCCGGCTGCATCATGACCAACTTGCCAGTGGAGACTTTCAAGAACTTGGCTATGTCCGTGCTAAAAGTGTGCTGGAACCTGTAATCTTCTCTCAGGTTGTTCGCTGAGAAGGGAACGGGAGAAAAGGCCAACGATTAAATGGCCTCCAGGGCCGAGGTCCGCTCATCACCCACACCAGCCAGAGCCAAGGCCTGGAAACCGACGCCCACCCGGGCACAGCACAGAGCCAGGAGCTGAGACACCTGGAGGGGCCTGCGCTTAGACACCTGGGGCAGGTGTAAGAAGTGATAGTTCTAAAAACTGTACCTTGGAATTTGCAAGAAAATAAAAAAAAAAAAATCTTCAAGAAAGGCCCCGAGCTAACTTCTCGGGCAATGGCCAGCCGCTCCTGGCTGAGTGCCGCGCCTCACTGAGGCCTGTGAAGCCCCAAGGCGAAGCCCGCTGCTGACACCGAAGAGCAGGGCTGGCAGGCTGGTCCTGGGGGGCTTGACCAGATGGCGACTCTGAGAACCCCCAGGCCAGGACACCAGCCCCCGGCAGAGCCAGACTCGGGCAGACTACGGACACCGGGAAGGGGCAGGGAACACAGCCGGCAGCTGCTCCTCAGGACGTCCCCCCTCAGACGAGCAAGGCTGGTGTTCACTGGGCACTGAGTACTTCCAGTTCTTCACCAGCTGCGTCAGCTACAAGTCTCGTGAACCCCTAGCAGCAGCCAAGATCATGGTGGTGGACAGGACACGTGGCTAGGACAGCACCGCCTGCGGGCCCGGCCCTCGTGGGCCATAGAACACCCGTAACCAGCTGGGCCGGGACTCGAACCCAGGCCTGACTCAGAAACCCTCCTTGTCTGGTTGAGGCTCCCCTGCAGGAGCTCTGGGAAGGGGCTCCCGGAAGGGCCCGGGGGTGGAGGATGAACGTGGGACAAACCCGGCTGCTCTGAGAGGCCGGGAGGGAGGGAGATGGAACAGCCCACAGCCCTCTACTTAGTACGCACGAGGGCCTAGCATCCCTGTGCTACCAGGGAGACCCTGCACCCCGAAGCTTGCTCCCACAGGGGCTGTCTCCATCCTCCATCAAGCCACCCCAAAGTGACACAGGGCAGCAGACCCCGGCACCACAGACCGCCCAGGGGCCCGGCTCCTCACCGGCCTCCTGGTACTGCTGGTACGCCGGGTCGCTCTCCCCCTGGAAGACCCCGACGATGAGGACGTCATCTCCGTCCTTCAGGAGCTCCTGGACCTGCTTCAGGGTTGGAATCGCCTTGGAAGGTGGCCCGGACTGCTCAATCATGTAGTCCACGATGCCTGGGAGCAGAGCTGGGCCTGAGCAGGGGCTGGGCACTGGGGCCCTCTCACCCCAATCGCCAGGAGCCCCAGCCCGCCCCCGCCAGGCCGAGGAAGGGGGCAGCCTACCGTATTTCTCCCGCGGGCCATTGTAATCAAAAGGCTTGCCCTTGCGGAAGATTTTCAGGGTGGGGTAGCCAGAGACGTCGAACTTCTTGGCCAGGTCTGTTTCGGTGGTGGCATCCACCTTGGCCAGGGGGATGGGGGGCGAGCGCTTGCTCAGCTCCTTGGCCGCCTTCTCATACTCGGGGGCCAGCTTCTTGCAGTGCCCACACCTGCAGGAGGAAGCCAGCGTGTCGGGGCTGCTCGAGGGTGGATGGACGCCCCAGCTAGGTGGGAACACCCCTGCCCGGGCTCACGCTCCTTCCCTGGAGACCGGAGCCTGAATAACACCAAGCCTGCTCGAGAATCAGAACCAGCCAAGCCACGCCGAACAAACGCCGCTGCCCGGCCGCTCCAGGCCGTTTAGCTCGCCTATCCCCAAAGACGCGGAGGAACAGCCCTCTCCACACCACGTGGATCTGCACAGGCCCAAGACTCACCACGGGGCATAGAACTCCACCAGGATGATGTCTGCGCTGCTGACCACTTCGTCGAAGTTGTCTTTGGTCAACACAAGCGTGACTTCTGGGGGAGGCGTCCAGTTGGGCTGGGAGACTTCTTTGACTTTGGCAACGATTTCTGAAGGAAACCAAGAGACTGAGCGCGCGCAGGCCCCAGGCACGGCGCTTCACCGCCCCAGGGGCAGTGCGGGACAGAGAAGGCGGTGGGCTCGCGTGGCCTGCTGAGGGCCAGCGGCACCTCCCGAGGGCTTCGTGCACAGGCCCCATGCAGGCCTGAGGCCTAGTGTGCCCGCTGCCGTGGCCAGCCAGGATGAGGCCCACCCTCAGCACCTGTGATGCCACCCACCAGTGACCCCCGGGAGGACATGCCCTCTACAGGCAGGCACACGGGAGCCTGGTCACGAGCTGCCACGCCATAAAATGTATGCAAAATGTACACTTTGATAGTTAATTTCTTTTTTAAAGATTTATTTTATTTTTGCATACAAGCTGGGGTGCAGGTCAGAGGTGTGGGGCAGTGAGAGGGTTCACCAGAGACAGAGTGGGGAGCAGAACAGGCAGATCGACGGAAACACACTGCTGAGGGGAGCAGCGGGCGAGGCAGGAGAGGTCTGCTGCGCCATGTGGGAATCTCCCCAGCCGGGCATTGAACTCGCATTGCTGCAGCCACTGACAGCTCCACAGCGCCACGCTCAACCCGCTGCGCCACCAGGGAGGCCCCAAAATGTACATTTTGAAGGAGAACACCCTTCAAATCACCCCATTTCCTTTGGTGCTTGGGCACCATCAGAGGAGGAGTCACCTCCCTCGTTCCTCAGCGGAGAGCACAGAACACGTTCTCCCGAGGCCCTTTCCAAGGGGTCTCTTGGAAATGAACCTGAAACTTAAGAACCGGGAGTCCACCAGGCCCCGGGGTGACTCTGACGCCAGCTGAACTCAAGAACTGCTGCTCCAGGGCGCCAGCAAGAGCCTCGGCCCCGTGTCACCTCTCAACACTTCTGCTCCAGGCCCTGCATTTCAGGGTCCGCAGTGGGAAGCTGCCCCTCCCGTTCAAGGACAAGTTCACCTGTTACCTGAACGTGCCAGCAGGGAGAGCTCCCAGCTCTGTGCGCCCACGGTCGCCCCCACTTCACGTCTTGTCCTCCTTTCTCTCCACTAGCCCGTCCCCACCGCCGGCACTCTCGCTCACGGCGGGGAGCCCGGAGCCAGCCTCAGCCGACAGCACACGAGCCACTCACCTTCCTGGGTCCTGGAGCCCTCGTAGTCGACAGCCTGCCCCTTCTTCAGGATCTTGATGGTGGGGTAACCGCTCACATCAAACCTGCTGGCCAGGCCCGACTCGGCGGTCGCATCGATCTTGGCAACAGGAATGGGGGGGTCGTTCTCCTTCAAGGTGCTGGCGATCTTCTCATATTCTGGCGCAAACTGCTTGCAGTGCCCACACCTGAGAATTCGATGGAGGGAAGGAGAAGCAGGTTAACTACATCTGGCAGTGCACACAAGGGCCAGATCAGGGCCAGAAACGTGCACCGTTAAGAGGAGCAAGACACCAGGCCTCGAGACGGGGAGGCCCAGGGCGCCTGAAGCCACACAGACCCAGGTTCGCGTCCCAGCTCGGGTGCTGAACATCGCGAAACCCAGGGTTTTCTTTCTAAGTTTCTCCACATTTGGGCAGAGAAAGTCTTTCAGGGGATCTGTGAGATCGAAATTCTGTACAGGGCCTCCTTGATGGCACAGGGGTTAAGTCTCAGCACTATGAAGTTATCCACAGACACTGCAGCACGAGTTCGATCCCCGGGCAGGGAGCTTCCCACAGGGCGCAGTAGACCTCCCCTGCCTCCCCGCTGCTCCCCTCAGCAGTGGATTTCAGTGGATCCGCCTGTTCTGCTCCCCACTCTGTCTCTGGCGAATCCTTTCAACCCCACACCTCTGGCCTACACCCCAGCTCTTGTATTGCATTAATAAATAAATCTTTAAAAAAAAAAAAAGAAAGAAATTCTGTACAAAAAGCACTACTTCACATAATCCCTCAGAGCCGATGGGAATCGGCCAGTCACCGTGGCTGATGACAGTGCAGTGTTCTGACACTCAGTGCCAGCTTCTGCTATTTTATAATGAATTATTAAAGAATGATCTTTATGAATATATTTTGTTAAAATACTTTAATACATTATTAGTAAATTAAAATAATTTACTATTTTTTTTCAAGATTTATTTATGCATACAAGAACTGGGGTGTAGGCCAGAGGTGTGGGGGTTAAAAGGACTCATCAGAGACAAAGTGGGGAGCAGAACAGGGGGATCTACTGAAGTGCACGGCTGAGCGGAGCAGCAGGGAGACAGGAGAGTTCTGCTGAGCCCTGTGGGAAGCCCTGGCCAGGAAGGTGACTGGCCATAGCAGTGATAGCGCTGAGACTTAGCCCCTAGGCCACGAGGGAGGCCTTTACTATTTTTTTTTATATTCCTCAGCTTTAATTTCTAATGCGGTAAATACTGCTAATATGACCTACCTAAAAAGCTATTTGGGGTCCTCATTTTTTAACACTCTGTGTGCCGGTGCCCTTTAAATTGACCAGCCCTTGGGGCCGGCCATTTTCTGTGCCACCGCATGAATGGTATAAGCATTCAATAAAAAACACACACAACTCCTGATATACTGGATATTAAAAAAAACTATAGTATCTCTCATGAAACACCTCACACTTTCACCAAAACAATGTGTAAGGCTCTAAACTGAGTACGATCAAAGAAATAGCTCCTAACAGTTCCAAATAAATCCACCGTGGCGTGAAAAACCGGAGACTAGATGAACACGTATTAATACGTGAGCGGCCACCTGATACTGGCGGCAAAAACACGTACTAATACGTGAGCGGGCCACAGAGTGTTAAGTATTCAGGGGTCTCAACACGGAAAGCTCGAGAACTGTGGACCTATCAAGTAGGAACATAACCTCACAGACCAGACCTGCTCAAAAAACCGTTTAGGTCGTTTTCATAGAAAAGCTTGAGCTCACACTACGCCTGAACACAGGCGCTGGTCAACAACCTACGTCTGTCTGACTCTGGGGGAGCAGGGGAGGGACCATGAGGTTAAACACACACAGCGGGGTGGGGAGGAGCACGGGAGCCACAGCGTCCTGCACCGTGGGGCGGGCAGCAGGAAAGCGCCTGGCCCTGCCTCCCCAGGGAGCCGCATGGACCCTCCTGATGGACACTGCAGACCTCGCCTGCCCTGGGCAGCCCGCCTGCTCGGGGGTGGGCGGGGCAGACCCTGCGCGAGCTGCGCCCTGTCTCCCCGCGGGCCCCCAGTTCCTCCAGGATGCTGGCGGACGCCGATGAGCGAGGGGCAGGCACGTGGGAGCCCCCTCTTCCCTGGCAGACCTGGGGAAGGCCTCACCAGGGGGCGTAGAACTCCAGCAGCACCGTGTCCTTGTCTGCCACGAAGTCGTCAAAGTTCGTGTCTCTGAGGACGAAGACACCGTTCTCCTCCTTGACTTCCAAGTCGTCGCCGTCGCCGTCGCCGTCGCCGTCGTCCTCGTCCTCGTCCTCGTCCTCGTCCTCCACGGCATCTTCTTTACTAGCATCTGAGCGGAACGTCCCCAGACTGGTCAGAGAACCACCAACTCACCTCCCGAACACCCTCCCAGAACCCCAAACCCTCAAAATGTGTCACGATCCAAGGGGCCTGCAAGGAGCAGCGCCCACGGGGGGCCGCCCCGAGATTAGGCTCTAGGTCTGCAGACGGGCGAGGCCAGGCCAGTCAGAGCTCGGGGCTTAGAGGTGTCTGGAAACCCCAGGTCTAGAATTTAAAGCTGAAATGCCGCAGCCGTACCTGGAGGGCAAGACAGGGCCCCTCTCCTGACACAGCCCCCCCTCCCACCCATGCCTCCTGCCCAGACACGGAGACCCCCAGCAGCAGCCGCCTCCCCCAGGGATTCATCCCTCAGGCCTAAGTCTTGTAAGGCCTCGTTCTGATTCAAGGCTCCTTGACCTCATTTCCTGGTCCCCCACCTCTGTGCCCAAGGTCAGGTGAACTTCCACGGGGGTTCATTCCTTGGGACAAAGGCCGACGCGCAACAGGGAAGAGGGTAGGGAATGACGTCTGACTTAAGAAGGCGGCTCTGCGGCGTCTCCAGAGGGGGTGTCGACCCCGGGTCGACACTCACCAAAACACGCAACAGATGCCGCCTCGGCAGGGAGCCCGTCAGGCACGAAGGGGGCCGAGCGCATCTCCTCATCAGGGCTCAGCAGGTTTGGGGGCTCCTTCTGGCCAAACTAGAGTTCCAAGTCACACGAGCACGGGTCTCGAGAACACGGCTCTCCAGCCCGGGCACCTCGGCAAATGGCCGCGGACACTCGTGGCCACTGAGGCCTGACCATTCCGGGCCGGCAGGTCTGCCCTCGGACAGGCTGCCCCAGACACAAAGCAGCACCGCGAGCTACTGCTTTGGGCACCCAGGGCTCCCGGCACGCCTGGAAGGAGCTGGCTGCAAGTCAGGGAACAGGGCAGCCGCACCCCCACCCCACGCCCAAAACAAACTGACGCCCTAGTTTCCTGGGCCACGCTCCCTCCCCTGCCCACCCTCCCCTGGGCTGGGCCACAGCTCTCCCACTCCCACTCCCCCACCTGCACCTCCACAGCAGAACTCTGGGGGGGTGGACAGATCTGCAGGGGTCCCAGGTCTCCATATTGTCCATTTTGGGGAGAGAGCGTTAAGAACCAGGCTCCCCACTAACAGTGCCAAGGCCTGAGTTCGATCCCCGGCCGGGGAGCTGACCCAGAGGGCGCAGGAGACCTCTCCTGTCTCCCCGCTGCTCCCCTCAGCAGTGTATCTCAATAGACCTGCCTGCTCTGCTCCCCACTGTCTCTGGTGAATCCTCTCACCACCCCCCACACACTTCTGGCCTACAGCCCAGCTCTTCTACAAAAAATGAAAAAAGAACCAGCTCCCCGGATGTGGAGGGGGCCAGACCCCAGAGAAGACAAACTGTCCCAAGCCCGTCTCCACCTTCAGAACCCTGAAGGTCTCCTGACACTCGAATGCCTGGAACCCCCCTGGGGAGCCGGGGCACATGGAGGGCCTAACGCTCTGTGGGAACCTGAACTTAGCACTGGCTGGCTGGGGGTTCGGACACCTCCGGGAGCAGCGTCGGCTCCTGAGCCTGCAGGGCCTGTACTGCGCTCACCCAGGCCGGCCTGTAGACCCCGTCACAGCCGCTTTCAAAAGGCTGGTCTCCCTCACCCCCCTTCTTCAAAGGCCTACCCATGGGGCACCAGGTTGCAAACCTGGAGGCGGGGCGGGGGGTTCCTGCAGGTTCTCTGCTCCAGTGACGGGAGCAAGGGCGGGACGGGAGGCTGCAGAGGCCTGCCCGGCTGTGAGCTAGGCAGGGAGGCGGGGCTCTCGGGCCAGGCCCACCACTCTGCCGCACAGGTGAGTCAGATCCACGCAGGGGCAGACGGGAAGGCTAGGGAGAGCGCACCGGGCAGTTAGTCGGGCAGTTGGTCGGCTCTTCAAGCCAGAACCCCGCTGAGGTGGACTCAGCATCCTCTCCACGGGAGAAGGTGAATTTACAAACCAGAGACGCAAAAACGCAGAGATGTTTCTCAGCCTGTCCGTGGTGGGGTGCTCACGGAGAGGTACCGGGGATCTCATTTCTTGATACTTTAAACAAGGTGATTTTCGTTTTTATTTTTTAAGGATAGTAAGCGAAAGGGCAGGACCTAATTGCGGTCTTCAGCTGCATCTGGGCAGAACCCCTGCCTCTCTATTCCCCTCCAAAATGCAGACAACCCCGGACTGATTACTCCACAATCGGTCTGGTGAATTTCTGGAGAAGGTGCGGCCCTGTGTTCCTGTCTACTGGAAACCCACACCCTGCAAGGAAAACATCCCCCTGCAATGCGGAGACCACTTTTCACTGGGTTTCACTTTGAAATCCAGTCTTCCAGCACCTTCCGAAGGGTGCCCTCCTCCTCGCCAATCTCTCCACATGGCTTGACCCACAGGGTAAGGCCATTCCTAAAATGTGGGGCCCCTGTGTCACCTGGGGGACAAAAGAGGTGATCCCTTGTCCACTCCCACCCACACCTGTCGACAACAGCGCCGGGCCTGGCCACTGGCCGCCCCTCCAGGATGTCCCCACCCCCAGAGAAGAGCTTGCCGCAGTCAAACTCCCCACTGGTCAGTACCTAACGGCCTGTACTAGACACGAGAGAGAGTGTGGTCAGCTACGACATCACTACAGCAGGTGTTCTTCCCGCGCCGCACCTCTCCCCTTGCACTACATACGTCACCCACTTTCCAGGCGAGGCACAGAGGCACGGAGCGCTTTATGTCTCCTGCCCGCGGACCACCTGGCTTCCAGGGCAGGGTCCGGGTCACCGACTGCTCTGCTCTGCGAGAGTGTCCACGAGGTTTTCTTCCCAGTGCGCCCCAAGTCGGAGGCAGCAAAGCCTCGTGCCGCTCAGGAATGAAGACAGAGCGCGCTGAGCACTTTCTCCACAGCACAACACACGAGGCAATTTCCACTCCCAAATAAAAGCCAGCAACAAACAGGTTCAAAATATTTCCCTTCACTGCTCTCCCGGCAAAGCTGTGAAGGGCCAGGTGGTTCTGCCCTGGGACCGGCAGGCCCTGCAGCCTGCAGCTTCCACCAGCAGAGCTTAAATGCCCCAGTACCCATGCTCTCGGGTGGGGGCACCTCAGCACGTCACTGTGCTGTTTGAATTTAAAACATGAGAGGCCTAAAAGGAAGACAAAACCAAAAACTCAAAGGCTTGGAAGATCTAGGGTGGAGACCCTAGAAAGTGCAGACCCCCAAAAGTCCACAGGCCAGTGCTCTGTGATAAGCACCCAAAGTGACTGGAGGACCGGAAGGCCCGGCACCCCGGAGGGCCCTGTGGCCGTGACAACCCCAGGTTCCAGAGTCACTGCAGAGCTCCCCAGGGCTTCTGCTGCCTGAGTGACCTGTGACCCAAATGATCACTCTCACGGGCCTCTTGGGAATCACCCCAAAACGGAATCCCCGATAAAAAACAAGACAAAGCTATTTTGCTTTTCAGCTGTTTCCAAAAGTACCCTCCATTTCCATAGGGCCTCAAACTTGCACGTGCCTCCCCCCAAGTCTATGCTGCCTAAGGAGCAATGAAAAACTTGTTCTGAAATCCAGATTCTCCAGCTCACCCCAGCATTCTCCCTGGATGTATCTGGGGGGCTCACCCCTGCATTCTCCCTGGGTGTATTTGGGGGACTTAAGTAAACAGAAGGTGATGTGGACACAGGCCCATGCACCCGCTCTGCTGCTCCTTCCTGTAGGTGTGTGCACTGAACTTCCTTTTCTGTTTGGGGACTCCAGGCAGATTCGCACGGGCGTGTTACTCAATCTGTTTGAAAGTATAAAGTTCACAATTCCCCTGCCCACTAATACTAGGAAAGGGGGGTAAGTTACACTAGAACACACTCACCAGGAAAAAAACTAGTCCTCCCCCTCCCCCGCCCCCCAAAAACAGGCGAGAGGAAGACAGCGAGGAACTGCCTTCGGTTCTCGGCTGGCACCTTCTCCCGGCCGGAGCCCTCGCACGCCACTTCCCAGCTAGCTGGCTTCACAGCAAACGCAGGGCGCTGACGGGCGCTGCTTAACATTCTACCAGAGCGGGCGCTGGATGGGAGGGACCGCGCCACCAGCCTCGCCCCGGGAGGCCCCGCCGGCACCGCGCACATCAGGTGTCCCCGAAGTGCTCCCTCCGGTTTCTCGAAGGTGCAAGCCAAGGCATCCCTCCCTTCCTCAGACCACAGCCCTTGAGGTATTTCCTTCCAAACCTGCAGGACACATCTTTTAGGAAGTAAAGCACCTACGGCCCCCGGAGAGCGCCTACTGGGGTCCCCACGTCCTCGCCCCTGCTCCAAACAGCGGCCCCTCTCCCTTCACATTGCCTGGGCGTGCTCGCCTGGGGGTCCTGCCCAGGTCCCGAGCGTCCCTTCACAGGAGCGGGCAGCGGCTGCCAGCCTGGACCCGGGCACGGCCGGGCAGAGCCAGGGCGCAAGGGCAGCTGCCCCGAGGGCTCCCGCGCCCTGTCCGCGACCGGCCTCGGACGCAGGGGGCTGCCCCGGGCGCGCCTGCCCGCAGCCCCCGCCTCTCCGCTTCCTGCCTGGGAGCCCCTCGGGGTCGGCCGCCCGGCCACGAGCGCGAAACTCCAGCAAGTTGGCCGGCGCCCCTCCTGCAGGGGCTCCGCGGAGGCCGCGGTCCCGGGCGCACCCACCCCACCAGGCCCGGCCGCTCACCCTCGTCCGGCCCATGGTCGTTCGCCGCGACCAGCAGCTGGGCCAGCGCCAGGAGCAGGACGAGCAGGCAGGCTTTCCGGGGCCTCATGGCGGCAGTGCGGAGCGCAGCCTCCCCGTGCCCGCAGCCTCGGCGTCCCCGAGCTCGGGCTCCGGCCTCTGAGGCGACTCGGAGCGAAGAAAGAAGCCCCCAGGAAGTTCTCGCGGCGATTGGCTGGGGGCGGGGGCAAGCCGCGGGGCGACCAATCCCAGCCCGACGCGGGCACCGCACGCTGAGACCGCCCACCGGTCCTCCTCCGCACGCTCCGCAGCTCCGGCGTTTAAAGCTCCGAGCGCTAACGTGAGGTGCCCCCTTCTGATTGGCTGCGCCGCAGCCACCAATCAGCGGCTGCCACTCGGTTTGCCGGGAGCGCACAGGCTGAACGAGGGAGTGGGGGAGAACAAAGGCGGTGGACCGGGGCCAGAGGGGCGGGGCCCGGCTTCTCAGCGGGGCACGATTGGTCGGTCGCGCAGGGGGGCGGTATATGGGGCGGGGCCTGGGAAAGGCGGCCGGGGCGGAGCTCCGGCGCTGGCAGCTGAGCTTGGCAAGAACACGTGTGCTTAGTGGAGCGGCGGAGGGGCTTGTTCGCGCCACCAGCCGGGGGAGGTCGGAACCAAAGCTCCCCAGGGGCCGAGCCAGTAGGGGTGAATGGGGCTATCTTGTCTGCTGCATGTGGTGGGCTTCTGGTTTTCCCTTTTTTGCTTGCACAAATACAAGTTCATAGTCAACGTCTGGGTTAAAACAGTAGGTTCGGGGGCAGGGAGGAGCGTGCCCTAAAAAGTGAATACAGATCTAGGGTTTGGGGAGCCTTATCCTCACGATTTCATCTCTGAACAGGTCATCAGATTGCGTGTCTAAATCTTGCCTTGAGTTACTTATCCCTCTGATACTCTGCAAAAGTGACATACCAGCTAAGTAGTCTAATAGATACAAAAGTCTAGCCAAGGTCTTCAAATTCCCCTCTGTAGTGCCAGCAAGGCACAGTGCAGGTTCCCTGTGATTCAGGCAGACGGGTAAGGATGCGTTCTGGAGCCCTCAGGGGCTTTTTAGGCTTTTAATTATCTTTCTTAGTGAGGCAACCAGATGGGGGAGAGGCCGGCAGGAGGCTTGCAGGCCTCCTAGCTCCCAGCAAATCTTCACTTTTTCTGGGCATTCTGCTGCTGCTACTTCTTTTTTTTTTTTTTCAAGATTTATTTTTTATTTATACATACAAGCTGGGGTACAGGCCAGAGGCATGGGGCGGCGAGAGGGTTCACCAGAGCCAGAGCAGGGAGCAGAACAGGCAGATCAGAAATACACTGCTGAGGGGAGCAGCGGGCAAGGCAGGAGAGGTCTGCCGCACCATGTGGGATTCTGCCTGGCCGGGCGTTGAACTCGCATCGCTGCTGCCAACAGCTCCACAGCGCAGCGCTTAACCGCTGCGCCACCGGGGAAGCCTGCTGCTACTTCTTTTTTTGCCTCTGCTTCCACCAGGCTGCTCTTGCTTCTGTGACGATGCCCTTACATAGTGTCTGCCTCCAGGCCCAAGTGTGCCCATTCACGCATGCACACGCCAACACGAGGCACATGTGCAAGACCGCAGGTGTCCATCATTAAATCTAATGGTTGTAGGGCAGAAAATCCTGATGCCTCTCTCTTTACCCTACACCCTCTTAACCTAATTTAGAAAAATATTAAGATACTGACCTTGTATGTTGAGTCTGTGGTTTGCATTAGAGCTTGTGATTTCTTTGACACCTGGCGGTTAGTGTGCCTGCAGAGTTATGGAAGACAAATAGGGCAAAATCAAAACAAACAAGAGTATTTTTCTGTGTATACAGATTGTAAGTAAAGAAGAAAGAAAACTGACCACTCACAGACAACAGCAATTAGGGAATTTTAACTTAATACATTTTTTATTGCACTCCTGTGTTTTGGGCGATCACCCCTCAGTTTTGTAGGGCAAAAAAGATATGCAACTGAGTCCAGGGCAAGTTAGGGTTAATTAGGCAGCATCAGAGACAGTCAGGTAGAGACTTCACAGACGAAGATAAGTGCAGTAAATTCTGCCAACCAGACATACTCCAGAGACCAGGTCAGAGGCCCAGGGAAGCTAATGGGGACAGATAATTTCAGAGCTAAAATTTTATCGGGACAGTAAATGTTGGCAGACCTTAAAAGAAAAGAAAATGGGCACATCTGCCCAGAGGAGGATAGCCACTAGGAGAAAGAGTCAATCACAAAATAGAATGATGAGCTTATAGAATAGAGAACGAAAGGTTTGAATACCCTAGACATAGACCTATAGTGGCACCTTCGCCCCTCCTTGGCAACTTTGCCTTGGAGTCTTTGCTTTTGTTCTTTTCCTTTCCAAATAAACTGTTTCTTACTTTCTTGAATAAAGATTTGCTTCACTTTGCTTACTTAGCTAAAAGTCTGCGAATTCCTTTTTACGGCTTCGTGAGACAAGAACCTGTGGTGGTTCTAGGGTTAACAGAGCATACCGGCTTCGCAACTAGCATTCACACGATCCTTGACACTGAGTGATTTGTTAACATGCTCTGAATGGAGACTATCAAACCGTTCAACATCATTTTAAAGAACTCTTCAAAAAGATAAAAGTTGAGTCAGAATATTTGTCTTTCGGGCCTCCCCGGTGGCGCAGTGGTTGAGCGCTGCGCTGTGGAGCTGTCGGCAGCAGCGACGCAATTTCGACGCCTGGCCGGGTAGAATCCCACATGGTGGGGCGGACCTCTCCCGCCTCGCCCGCTGCTCCCCTCAGCAGTGTACTTCTGATCTGCCTGTTCTGCTCCCCACTCTGTCTCTGGTGAACCCTCTCGCTGCCCCACGCCTCTGGCCTGTACCCCCGCTTGTATGTAAAAACAACAACAAAAATAAATAAATAAATAAATAAAACTTTAAAAAAAAGAATATTTGTCTTTCTATAGTTTTATAATTTCCTATAAATTTTTGTTAAACTGAGAGAAATCAGAGTCCACCACCCCTTAACCCAGATGTAGGACAAATACAACCAGTTTCACTAAGACCCTTTGTTAATACAATATGGGAGGAAGCCTTTCAAAATGAACTCTGTGTGTGTGTGTGTGTGTGTGTGTGTGTAAAGCAGTATTGTATTATGTGTGAAATTTAATTACCATGCTTTTTCTTAAAGATTTATTTATTTATGCATTCAAGAGCTGGGGTGTCGGCCAGCAGTGCTGGGGGTGGTGAGAGGATTCACCAGAGACAGAGTGGGGAGCAGAACAGGTGGATCTACTGAAGTCCACTGCTGAGGGTAGCAGCGGGGAGACAGGAGAGGTCTGCTGTGCCATGCGGGAAGCTCCCTGGCGGGGGATTGAACTCAGGCCACAGTGGCTGCTGATAGCTTCTCAGTGCTGAGACTCAACCCCTTGCACTACCAGGGAGGCCCGCCATGCTCTTTTTAGAAGCATTTGAGGTATAGCAACAGAAATTCATTCAACAGCAAAATATTACTTTATGGAGTTGAAAAACTCATTGTTCCTTCTTTATCCCTATATTTCAACAATATGGTTTTGGAGGCAATCCTGTGAGACCACTGCATGGAGAGCCAGAATGGAGAGAGGTGATATGTTTGCCTCTATCTCCAAGATCTCAGTAATTGATTGTAAGCACAGAGAGGCTGACTTGAGTCCTGGAACCGGAGGCCGCTTGTCCCAAGGGCAGGCATTTAACCCATTAGGCTGTGTTTATAGGTCTGTTTAAGGGAGTGCCTCCCTTGCCCCCACCCAGTGCTCTCCAGAGAGTGGCCTATGGGAAGTGCCACCCTCCCCCATCCAGAGAGTCCCCAGGTGGATCTGTGACTACCAGTTAGCATCTGTGACTACTAATCTTGGCACTTCTGTCAGTCATCACAAGCCAAGATTATCTGGCCAGAAAACAAAACTGAAAGCAGGCGGCTGCACATCTGGTCCTGCCCACCCTGCATGCTTGAGGCTGACACACACTATTGGTGGGGGATTAGATGCCGCGGCCTAAACTACTTCTTATGCTGGAACGGTCCTGATGGCCTCCCCATGGTCCTAAAGATGGAGGAGATGGAACTTAAAAAAAGGAACCGCAAGACTACACCCTGACTCCCACAAGGAGGTGGGGTGGGGGGAATCAGCATGACATTAACCCAGGGATAACCAAAAATCCTTGGGAGCCAGGGCCTAAGGCCAAGCGAAAGGTGGACAAGCGGAGATTCAGCCCATTGGGTTCACTCTGGGGAAGGTTTCACCAGAGCTCTGGCCCCCTTCTCTGGGAACCTCTGGGTCCCTTTCCGGTTCTGGTTGGTTGTTCGGGGTCAGCTACAGACAAGCCATCGCGGGGATGAGCCCCACCCCCCTGGAAGAAGATTATATCAGGGCAGGCCCTGCTCTGGCTCGGGGCAGCATCTCTCCTGCCCACCTGTGCCCATACAGATGGCCTTTCACCAACTATGTCCCTCCGCAGGGCAGCGGCCTGCCTACCTGACCGTTACCTGTACCATACCGGGTCTTCTCCTCACTGACCCCCCTCAGCAGAGGCGGCTCTCCTCAGGGCTGCCTGCCTGCTTGCAGCCATGCAGGCCTCTCTCTCAGCAAACCTGTCCCTTTCTGGGCAGCTCTTTCTGCCCGCTTGTGTCTGTGCAAGCGTCCCTTATTCTTCTGTCCCTATGCCTAACAAACCTGTCCTTTAAATATAACTAAGTCTCTGTCTCCTGGAGAAACTCTCCGCCTGGTGCTGAAGGGGAGCTCTGGTGAAACCTTTCCCAGAGTGAACCCAAGGACCCCGTGCTTGAACTCCAAAACGACATTGCTAACAAGCCAGTCCTTTTAAAATGTGAAGAAAGGGCCTCCCCGGTGGCGCAGCGGTTAAGCGCTGCGCTGTGGAGCTGTCGGCAGCGGCGACGTGAGTTCGACGCCCGGCCGGGGAGAATCCCACATGGTGCGGCAGACCTCTCCTGCCTCGCCCACTGCTCCCCTCAGCAGTGGATTTCTGATCTGCCTGTTCTGCTACCCGCTCTGTCTCTGGTGAACCCTCTCGCCAC
>PVIJ01015281.1:0-37075 GCA_004024925.1 Scalopus aquaticus
GTGACCATCTATGTCTCTTTTTACCTTTTTTAGTTTGAAGTCTATTTTATCTGATATAAGTATAGCTGTCCCTGCCTTCTTTTTAGGTCCATTTGCTTGTAGGATTGTTTTCCAGCCTTTTACTTTCAGTCTGTGTTTATCTTTTGTGGCTAAATGTGTTTCCTGTAGACAGCAGAAAGTTGGGTTCTGTTTTTTGATCTATTTCACTACTCTGTGCCTTTTTATTGATGAGTTGAGTCTGTTTACATTTAGGGTTAATATTGATATGTTAGCATCTATATTGGCCATTTTGTTGGTCTTTTTGTGGTTTTATTCCATGTTTTATTCTAGTCTTTTTCATTCCTTTGTCGGTCTTCGTTTTAGGACTTCTTGCAGTATTGTTTGTAGTGGGGGTTTAGTCATGACGAATTTCTGGAGACTCTGTTTGTCTGGAAAGATCCTTATCCTTTCTTCATAGAGGAAAGAGAGCTTTGCAAGATAAAGTATTCTAGGTTGGAATTTTTTTGTCTTGGAGTTTGTTGAATATGTCTCTCCATCCTCTCCTTGCCCTTATTGTTTCTTCAGAGAAGTCTGATGTCATCCTGATTGGTTTTCCTTTATAAGTTATTTGTTTCCTCCCCCTTGCCATCTTCAATATTTTTTCCTTGTCCTGTATTTGTGTGAATTTAACTATGATATGTCTAGGTGTGGGTCTTCTGGGATCATGGTGATTTGGAGATCTTCCTGCTTCTTGTATGTCGGAAAATTTCATACTCGGGAAATTTTCTTCTATTACCTCCTTGAATAGTTTCTCTGTTCCTTGGTCCCTCTCCTCTCCTTCTGGAATTTCTATTACTCTTATGTTTCCTTTTTTCATGGTGTCAGATAGATCTTGAATTGCTTTTTCATTCTTTTCTCTTCGTGCTTCAATTTCCTTTTCCCTTTTGGATCTTTTAATATTTGTATCTTCGAGATCGCTAATGTGGTCTTCCATTTCATCGATTCTGCTTTTATCACTGTTCCCGGAGATCTTTAGTTCTTCCTTTAAGCTCTTATTTTCCTTCTTCAGGGTCTAGATTTCGTTCTTCAGATTGTTAATTGTTTTTTCCATTTCCTTCTTTTCCTTTATCATGATTTCCTTGATCATGATTCTAAATTCTTTAACTGACAGAGAGAGAAGTTCTTCCATGTCATTGTCGATGGGTTTTGGTACTCGATTTTCTTTTTGTTCCCTGTCCTTTCCCTGAGGGCTTGCTTGGTTGTTTATATTTTTCCTTCTCCCTGTTTGTCTTCTGATTTGTAGTCAGTGTTGGGAGATTGTGGCACTGGTATTGGCAGGCATCTCCTTGGGTTCTCCTTCTTGGATGTCGGGGAGTGGTGATCTAACTTATTCTGGCCCTCTTAAGCCAAGCCCCTGGTGGTCATGGTGGTTGGTGTTCCTAGAGCTATCTCCACTCAGTTCCAAGAACCCTGGCTGGGGGGCGCAGGCAGGCGCGGGGAATGTGCAGCTGGAGGGTGCAGGCGGCATAGTGTGTGCACACACAGTTGGAGGGTGGCGGCCAAGCCGGGACGGGCGCATGGCTGGAGGGCTCAGGCGGCGCTGGGTGCATGTGCCTGGAGGGTGCAGGCAGCGTGGGGCACACGGGGCTGGAGGGTGCAGCCGGCGCGAGTCTGAAGGTCGGCGGCTGCACCGGGGCGGGCGTGCGCCCAGCTTGAGGGTGCAGGCAGCGCGGGGCACGCACGGCTGGAGGGTGAAGGCAGTGCAGGGCGCGCGCGCACTGCTGGATGGCGCCGGCAGACACAAGGCGCGTGCATCTGAAGGTTGGCGGCTGCGCCGCGGTGGGCTTGCGTGCGGCTTGAGGGTGCAGGCGGCGCAGGGCACGCAGGGAAATATTATTTATTTTCTTTCAGACATTTTCATATATGCATTATATATCTTTATTTCAAGTTCAAAAAGTAACACACTCTTATGGTAAACTATTTGAAGAAATAGCAAAGAAATTTTAAAACTCACCTATAAGCCCACCACCTGGTGACAACTACTCCTAACTTTTAGTCTATGCCTCCACATCAAACTTAAGTTCCTCCTTGAACAACTGTTAAAATAACTGATTTTGAAGCAGTGACAGGAATCCAGTCAAAGTTGACATGGCAAGTATGAATTGGGTAAAATGAATCATTTATGAAGTTTTCCTTCTAGAACCTTGCTGTCAGATTAGTGTGCATAGTTATCACCATGGTTCTTGTTCACATGCAGATTTATGTCTCCAAGTGTGCCCTGGAATCTGCCTTTGCTAAGCTCCTCAGGAAACATGTTGAAGGAGTTAACAAATCCTTAATCATATATTGTGGCACAGACTTAGAAAGCAAAAAAGAAAAAAATCATTAATGCTATGGGCAGGTAACATTTTACTGCTAAATTCAACAATAAAACCAAAACAAAACCAGAAACACAGAGGGGGATTTACAGTAAACTGACAGGCCCAAGAAAGGAGAAGTTGTAATTACTGATTCCCTATGGAAGAAAATAGCGGTTAAGAGGGAATTACCTACAACTCAACTCCTTTAGGGCTAAAACCAAGCAAATGTCCTTGGCTAGAAACAGTAAGCTACAGGCCAAGGATGTGGAGGAGGGACAGACAGCTATTTTTCTTTTTTCAAGTTTGGGGATTCAGTTTGGGTAACTTCAAGATGCACATGAAAAAGACTAGTTTTTCCATATATTAGCTTATAGACTTATTGAAACAACTGAACAAGGTATATACAATTTGCGGATGAGGCCAACAAATTTGCCCAAGATCACCTAACTAGCCTGTTGTCAACATCAAGATTCAAAACTGCCCACTCTCATTTCAGACTTCTCACTCTATTATACCATGCTTCTTGAAGCTGGCACTGTATCAACAATTAAAAAATCATAGAATGGGGTCTCCCTGGTGGCCTAGGAGTTGAGTCTCAGCACTATCACCGGGAAGCCCACCATGAAGGCATGAGTTTGATCCCGGGCCAGGGAGCTTCCCACATGTCACAGCAGACCTCTCCTGTCTCACCTGCTGCCCCCCTCAGGAGTGTATTTCAGTAAATCCGCTTGTTCTGTTCCCTGCTCTGTCTCTGGTGAATCTTCTCTCCACCCCCACCCCCCCGCCATACCTCTGGCCTAGACCTTAGTTCTTCTACTCAAAATAAGTAAATAAATAAAAATAAAAATCACAGAATGCACTGACACACGTACACACATATATCAATCTCTCTTACTCTTTTTCTTTTTGGTAACACAAAAGCCATGCAGATGTAGTTATGTAGTCAGGGGTTGATTAAGAACTCTGAAAATAATAAAGCAGTCTCTAGGGCATAAATACGTGAAAGATTTACTTTATCTTGGGTGGTCAAATGGTTCCGACTTATAATCTGAGTAGAAAAAGGAAGGAAATGAAACATGGGAGGAAACCTGGGTGAAGAGCATTTTCCCATGCCAGACAAGTTCTGATGTATGTTTTAAAAGGATTACCTGGAAGTTATGGGGAATACAGATTGTAGGGCAGAAAATAGGAGAAAACAAATACAGTAATTATGAAAAGAAATACTGGTGACGAGAACTGGAGGTTGTTAGTGAAGATGAGAAGTGGCTGAAATATGAATGAACTTCAAGTATAATCAGGAGGATTTACTGAGATTGAATGTATCCAAGGTTTTGGGGACTAGCCATTAGAAAAAACGTAGTTAGCATTTGCTGAGACAGAAATAATTCAGGCTGAAAGGTAGCAGTTGTGTTTTGCTCACATCAAGTTTGAAATGCCTGTTAGACATCCAAATAGAAACACTGTGCAGACACTTGGAAATTACAAGTCAGAAGTTAGTGAAATGGTTCAGGATGGAGAGACAAAATTAAGTGTCAATGTAGAGAGCAGCTAAATATGTGTAGAAAGAGATACAAAGAAGTCCACAGACTGACCTTCATGTTGGGGCAGAAGAATATGGAAACTGAGTAAATGGGCTGGGAAAGAAGAAGAGGACAGAAGTGAAAAATTGTGGGGGAAGGATGAGTGATGACTGTGCCAAATGCTGCTGATAGGCTAAAATGAGTAAAGAGAATAGATCCTTTCTCTGACTGACTGGGAGGTCAGTCTCCTTCTCGTGCCCTGTAGTTTGAGGACAGAGTAAAGACCCAACCCAGAGATGAGGGAAATTGGTTTGGATCACATACAGCCAATAGAAGTGAGCAATGTTGTTTAGGAAAATTAACCAAAATAATTGTTTAATTACATTTCATAATTTTTGACCAGAATAAAATAGTCTTTTTCAAGCAGTATATAGAATAGTTTAGGATTAATTTGCATTTAGGAAATTTGCAGAACAGATTCTGAAATCTCTAAATATTCTAAATATCTAACTAATTTACATATGCTCTAATTTAATTTTAAATTAGTAATCATGTCAGGGAATTTTTATTCAGTTCTAAACTTAGAGACCTGGATCCTAAGAGAGAACACTTTGCAGGCTAATCACTGATTAGAGTCACTGACAGTCCTATTTTAAATATTCACATTTTTTCTGGTGTATACTATTTTTTGCTTTTAAAACCATAATTCTGGTTTTAATGAAAAAAGGCAGATAAAATGATGTCTTAAATTTCAAAATATTCAGTAAATTTCTTTCTGAGAAGTTCTAGGCTGCAGTATCAAATTTTATCATAATGAATAAAGACATAACACGTTGGCTGAGAAAACATGTTTAGTTGTACAATATAATTGACTTTGAAATATAAAGTCTTTGTTCTTTTTGCATTAGTAAATATAAGGGTAAAAGGTCAAAATAATAGAAGTCTTTATGATGAAGCAAAAACTAAAATATCTTTGATGCTCAAGGGGCATACAGTTTTAGTTTTCTGAAACATTAATTGACTAATGCTGAATTCATTTCCTTTGCATAATAAAATGACTCTATGTGAGTTAGAATTTGTGGCTTAGCAAAAATATTTCTGCCTTACCAGATCCAACCCTCACTTCCTCCCCGCACCCCCCCAACCTGGAATTCTATTAGAAAAAAAAGGAATGCCTCAGGCAGAGGGCAGTCTATTTCCTAATATGGGGAGCTAAGCAAGGCTCAAATTTCACCAGCTGTGGCTCATAGGAAGATGAAGAGCTGGCATTTCCAAAGGAAGGTTTTCATCGATAATTCTGGATTTGGTTGTTTTGCTTCATTTAACAAACAGGTACTCTAGCACCTAGCTAAATACTATTAACATCAGACATAATACTACTGCCTTTGGCAAATATTAAAGGGAACATTCATACTAGCTGAATAACAAACAAAGCTACCAATTTATTTGGCACTATGTGAAACGGAAATATCTTCCAATTTGGATATATACATTTAGTTCACTTTATAGGTGGACAATAGCTAATGAGATGATGTGTGAAATGCCTAGCCAGTGGAGCCACAGACAGATTTACAGGGGCAGCTTTTTCTCCTACATGTGCTAAATTGTTCCTTGCAATAACAGATTAATTCTCTGATTTTATGTATGTTCTATTGCCATTATCAAGAAACAACCTTCAATGTTTTAAGATATATTAAAATAGGTTTTGTTGGGATATTCTGTAATCTTTGTCCCAAGAGATTTCCAAAAAATAAAAAAGAGCTACCTTCTCTTTTTGTAGTCCATGAATTTATGATTGATGGGGGGAAAATAATAAATTCTTTATGTTTAAAGTTTAAGCTCTTCAAGTTTAGTCCTATGATTTGAGTCCAAATTCTAATACATTTTTGTTTATCATTAAAGGTTGTTTAGAAAAAACATGCAGCAGGAATTTGATTGTATTGGTGCCTATGGTGTTCTTAGGGTAACGAATATAAATGTGTGTGGTATGGAAATACTTGTAACTTAAGAGCATAAAGCAACTACCTCTATGAAGTAAACACTGCCTAGAATCTAACAAAATTTAAGGGCCTGACTAGGTTCATGGTATTATGTTTTACTCCTATCTTGATAAGAAGAGAACACAACCTAAGTATTAGCAAACATGCTTTGTGCAGCAAAGCTGAAACATCAGCATGGCGTATGAATCTTACCAATACAGATCAATCCTGTTGAACTGAGTTTACTGCCAGGAGAACATTCGCAATTGAAAGACCCCAGGTTGTTTCTGCAGGCTCCATTGACACATGGGTTGCTTTCACATTCATTTATATCTACAATCCAGAAGGAAAAGATTCTGTTAGAACTGCCATGTGTTTCTGGAAAATATTATTCCAACAAGCCATGCTATGCCAGAATGTCTGGTAAACTTGGCTCTTGCAGTTTTAATATGGATCTCTGAGGCATAAAGTGAATGGGGAATGGAGACATGCATTTTACAGCGTGGATACACATCTACAAGACTGGAGAGTCAGGACCACAGCAATCAGTCTATTTTGAAAGGGTTCAGTACGTGAAGCTTCAATACTTTACTACAACTTGACATAAATTGGATTAATTTCCACCATAATAAGATGTAATTGCCCTGTGGGACATTTGAATTCTGATTCCATGGAAAGCAACATATTCCCAGGTGCAGTGTGCTGTGCACAAACAAAGGTTGACTGTTTCTGTTATTTATAGCTCTGTGAGGTTTTGGAAGAATTAAAAAGCATCTATTAGAGACAAAATATCACAATGCTGGTTTTAATTCCAAACTCCTGAATACAAATCAGGAAATAAGAATTGAAACTTTAATGCTGAGTGTTGCATTCTCTTCCAGTCTCATCTACCTTCCTCTCTTTTTAGCCTATTTACATGTTCAAGTTTACTGTGGAGAGTTTTTGTAAAGCACAACTGATTTGTGACATCAAAATGAGAAAAACTTTCAATTACTCTAAATAGACCTTTATTACCATTAATCTGATTTGAATCCTAAATGAAATTATACTAACATAATCTAAACACTTCCGCTGATGGTCAGAAGTAGAGGGAATTAGAGAATGCCTCTGTTCTCAAGTGGTACCTAAAAAATGTCAAGCCAATAAAGTTAAATAATTTAACACATAAGTTAATTAAAAATAAATACAAGCCTTGGTTAAAGTACTAGAAACAATATAGAAGAATGACTTTCAATATAAATTCAACCACTTATTTAAAGGAGTAGTAAACAGATTTCTTTTTGTACTTGGTTAATTATCCAAAACAGGTCTACATGCCTCAAGACATTTTTTGTTGAGCACTAGGGTTTCCAAGTTCACCAGCATAGCTTTTTTCTAGCCTCTCTTTGAATTAAGCATAAAATACTTTACTATAGTGAAGAAAACGTGCAAAGAAATAACCAAGAGACTGCAATGCTTACTTCTGAATGTCTAAACTGAAATATAAATCAACTGATCCTGAAAAGACAGGACGCACTGTTACTTTTCAATTCAGTAGACTTGAAGTGCAAGTTTAAAAGTCAATGTGGAAAAAAGGTATATTCCGTTTTTGCTACTTCAAACTATGGAAGAACCAGGTTCTAATTTAATTCACGAAGTGGAAATTGTATGAGGAACATGAATACATCTTTCAGATTGTTTGTAGCAAGAAAGCCACTTATAAAAGAATAATCAAAAATTAAAAAAAACAAAAGCAGGTTTATAAAAACACGTATTTGGAATGAAAACATCTAGATATTCTTTCAGTTAAAACACAAGGAATCAGATAACAAAAAAAGAAGCTAATAACTAATCTGTGGGCAGACTATGTATAATTCATCTATTAATTTCATTTGTACAAAGTTTCCCCTAAAGAAAAAAAATAATATCACATATTTTCAAAATCCCCATTTTCAATCAAGCAATTATAAACTTAAAAACTATAAACATATGCAGTGACAGCTACAAATATCAAATGTTTAATTTTTCTTTAAATACAATGTTTTTATGTTATAAATGTCATGGAACCAGGAATTGAAACAGTTCACTGTACATTCCTGGAAATAAACTTCAAAGCACATCTGGTTTACATTTAACTAGTTATGTCACTGGAAACACAATCTAAACCACAGTGCTTGCTGTAAAAATTTTAACTTTCACAGACTCTCAAAGCTCAAACAAAAACATAAAATAATTTTTTTGTAACTTCAGTCTGAAATATCAGAGGAACTTTATTATTACTGTTATGTCTTATATATTTGAAATAGCCTGTTGAAAGCATGAATGACAAGCAAAATTAGTGAATATAGCAAATATATACAGAGAAAGTTAGAGTCTGCAATGAATCTGCTAATAATTCCCTGTCTAGTCTTTGGAAATTAGTTTAGAAAGAATATAGTGAAGAGGACTGCTTCAGACAGACAAATTTACTGTGTGAATGCAACGGTGGAAATAAGGAGGGGACCCAAGGGAAAAAGACATCCATGGCCTTCAGGTCTACCTTTTGGCAAAACACTTAATAAAATGCAAATAACAATGTCGAAATAATAGTTACCTGGTTAAGTTTCTCATAATAAATCATTTTTACTTCCAGCAATGTTATAAAGTTAGAGTCAAAATATTTTTCTATATTTCTCTTCTGTTTCCATAACCATGAACTTCTTTCTTATAAATAACAGATATAAAATGCATTTCATACAAATGAAAAGGTTCATATTTATCAGGAATAACTATCCTTTGGACAAAGTAAGTCAAGAAAACTTTCTAACTCTCACTGATGATTTGGTATCAATGTGCCTAATACTTATGAAATCGTTCAACATTATATGAATAAACACCATTTGCTTCTGCTGTTCAATGGTCATGTAAGCAAGCAAGTTCCAGCCTCTTATTTATTCTTTGGTTTTTTGCCTTTTAGTACCCTCCAACTCAAGTTCATTATTAAAATGGAGGGACTATGCTATAATGTTATCGACAATTTGGTATACAAATGAAACTTTGACCTGTATCAAAGACACCATCCATCTAGTTCCCTACCATGTGTCACTCCCTCAAAAGCACCAAAGGCTGTGGCTTTGGACAGAGAAATCATCAGTACCCCACTTAAATCAAGATGATATCTTAAACTGTTGTTGCTTTCAGAGTTTCTTGATATTTAAAAGAAGATTATTCTTGTTTGTTCTATCAAGCAAGAATTAAAAGTGATAAAGGGTAGCAGGAAGGAAGTATAAGAAGTGAGGAATAAAGAAAAATTAAAACTTTTAAAATCCCTTCTCCCAGCTTCAACAAACTTATGGAGGAAATATGGCCAGGACAGGTTTATACAAAATATGTTTCTCAGGGCCTCTCCGGTGGCGCGGCGGTTGGGCGCTGCGCTGTGGAGCTGTCGGCAGAAGCGACGTGAGTTCGAGGCCCGGCCGGGGAGAATCCCACATGGTGCGGCAGACCTCTCCTGCCTCACCCGCTGCTCCCCTCAGCAGCGTATTTCTGATCTGCCTGTTCTGCTCCCCGCTCTGTCTCTGGTGAACCCTCTCGCCACTCTACGCCTCTGGCCTGTACCCCGGCTTGTATGTATAAAAAAAAAAAAATGTTTCTCAGAGGAATTTTGAAGGACAATAGGTGTTGGGGGGGACAGCAGTGAGAGTGAGACTAGTAAATAGAGATTCAGTCCAATACATTTAATAAGTCTGAGCTACCTCATATGCTGCAAATAATAAATCACACCCAAGACATCAGTCATCAATATCTTCTGAATGAGCAGGACATTCTGAGTTCATGCCCAGGCCCTATGGACTAACTATTTCTGAGTTATAATACATGATTTAAGAATACCACCACCCTCTGTAAGAAACAGAATAAAGAAATATGGCAGTGATGGACTTGCACCAGAAACTGAACATAGTTGCTCCTAAACTCTTGCCACACGGCCTCCATTTCCCATGTTAAAAAAAAAAAAAAAAGCTTGAGCTAGTGCTCGCCACTCTGTCTCTGGTGAACCCTCTCGCCACCCCATGCCTCTGGCCTGTACCCCAGCTTGTATGTATAAATAAAATAAAATCTTTAAAAAAAAAAGAATTAAGTTTAGAAAAACTGCATTTTATGCTGAGGTTTTCTTTTCTTTTTTTCCCTTCAGGCTAACTACTGTTTTTCAGTAGTCTCTCCAATTCAATTCAAACTTAGAATATCACTTTGTAATTGTGTTTCATTGACTTCGGCTGAGTCACTTGTGTTTTGGCTTGTTGTTCAAGTGCTAACTTGTCTCTGTTCACAAGAATTCTTTGAAGTTAAACAATAAGGTGAAGAGAGAATGTTAACATCATTTTTTGCATAATATTATTATTATAGTTCTCTTGGCTCTGGAGTCACTGAGGAGCAAGTACTTTAATAGCTAAGGAAAGGGCTAGTCACAATAATTAAAGATAATATTTTTTAGTTACTAACTGGAGTAGTTACTGGATTTGAAAATGTCACAGGACACTTCCGTAGGCCACACATGGAGACTCAAAAAGAAACAATGGTTTGTAGCCATACAGATTATTCTTGAAACGCATAATACTTTGACCAAGAAACAAAAAGTTAATTGAAGGCACCCATTGCTTAGCCGATATCTCACTGAAATTGAGTTTTTCCCTATGCATTTAACTCATGCACAGTTTCTCCACTGCAAAAAAGAAAATGTGGTTAAGAGTAGAGGAAGAAATTTCTAAACACTGGGTCATGATCTGTAAGTCCTAGCAATGACTTTTAAATTATCAAATGGAACGGACAACTTTGTTAGACTACACACTTAGTTGAAGTGATCATTTTTCTCTGGCACCATTTTTCTCTGGCCTTTCTAGGCCAACCTCTTAAGTATAACAATCATTTCATGTAAAAAAATGCCTAAGAGTTGACTTTGCCATAATAACAAAGGTTCCCTTAGGTTAACATGTCATAGTGAATTTTATTTTATTTATTTTTTTAAACATATATATGTATTTTTTATTTATATTTTTTACATTATTGTGTATTCCCCCCGTGGGTTACCCACCACCAATTCACCTGTGAACTGTCACACTAGTCCCTTGTGCTCTTTTCTCCCCCGTTTGTAGTGAAATTTAAAAGGGGAAAAATAGAGTAAACAAAAATTTGACATTTTATTTCAGCAGGTAAAACAGTCTGGCTCCTTTCACTTTTCATCTTAAAATGTCTGTTCCAAATGTTTGTGGATATTTAATCTGAATGGAACAAAACTGATGATATTGTTTAAACAGGGTTAGGTGCATGCTCTTCCTAAAACTGGCAGGATACCTGAAAAAGATGATGAAATTTATAAAATATTCAAACAGTACTCTGTTTACCGTATTGCTTCACCAATATACTTATGGGTATGCAGCTCTAGAAACTTCCTATTCACAACCAAGGCAAGGAAGACAGGTCTTACCTTCACATGTCTCTGTCTCAGTCCTGAACACATACCCAGGTGGGCATGTGCAACTGTAACTTCCAGGCGTGTTTCGACACAGGCCATTGTCACACAGCAGTCTGTTGACCAAGCACTCATCTATGTCTGGAAGCAACCACAGAGAACAGGATATGCCATATTGAAACTGATTGTTTTCGATTTGCTCTTCCCCGACCCTTCCCTCGGACTTAATCTCTCTGTATCCACAGTACATTCCTTGATCACAAGCAAAGTATATTCAGTTTTATTCAAGTGGAACATTCTAATGCTGATGGATACTTTTAACATATTCTCAAGTCTCTGGGGGGAATGTCATAATGGGGAAAAGTCACGTTACTACTTTGTTCTTTATTTGCTTATTGTTCTGCAGTGATATAGTAAATACATTCTTAGGCATCAACGAAATACACCAAAAGGTTAAACTCACTTTACAGCTTGCTTGCATATAAGTAGAGATGTTTTTTAAAAAACAAACACTACTGGGCAATATTTGTACTGTCTCTTGAGACACTGGAGTATGCATACCGATAGTATTTTAAGAACATTTTTCCAATTAAAATTCTAATGACAATTAAATAAAAGGTACTTACTAATTTTTTCCATTGTGTTTATACCTCAGAAACAATTACTTATTATTGGAATTTTTTTTTATTTTGCATATTCCTTTACCAGCCCAGAACAGACTAGAATATATAATCTAGAGATGAAGTTTAAGAAGTTCATATTGAAGCACTTATCACACTCTCATTATTTCAAGTGAAGTTAATGACAGAAAGAAAGAAAAAAACTGCACTTCAGGGTGAAGAGTTCCTTTTGCTTAAAATTATATTTTTAGTCCTGGAAATAACAATTTTATATTTTACCAAACAATAATGTAATAATGTGAAAATTTGAAAAACAGATTTGAAAAAAAGATTTCCTATAGTTCCATCACCACTGATAGTATTTTTTTTTTTTTTGGTGTTGTAGCTGTTCTCTTTTGTACATTATATTTTACTCCAATTCTGAATCCTGATTTTTAAAAATTAACATTTTAAACAATACCATAATTTTCCCATAAATGTATGATTTATCAAGTGGCTACATCATAATTCATTGACCCTCCTTCTATGGGTTAAGTTGCATCCACCAAAAAAGACAATAGGATCCTAACTCCCAGTACTTGAGTGTGACCTTATTTGGAAGAAAGATTTTTATGGCGGGAATCCAGTTAAAACAATGTCTTTTGGGTAGAGTGCAATTCAATATGGCTGGTTGCCTTATAAACAGGAACACTTTGGACATACAGGAAGACACACACAGGGATGATGATGTGAGACACGCAGAGAAAACGTAGACATTTGACTAGAGTGACATATCTACAAGTCAAGGACGCTAAGGACTGCTGACAAACACCAGAAGATGGAAGAAGAAAGGAAAGCGTCTTCTCGAGAGCCATTAGAGAAAATGTGGCCCTGTGGACACCTTAGATTTTGGACTTCTGCCTTCCCAAACTTAGAGATGATAAATTTAAGATGTTCTAAACAGACTAATTTTTTGTATTTCACTGTGGCAGTCCTAGAAAGCTAAAACAACAATTTTGCTTTATTTTATTTTGAAAATATAGTTCTAATTTTTATAAAAATTATGCATATACCTACTTTAATGAGTTAAGTAATGTCATAAACCATGTTCAGTGTGTTTTCAGCAGGGTATCCATGTGCTAATCTGTAACTGGCAGCTAAGGTGGAAGCAACTAATTCTGGTGAATAAAGATGTTTTGAGTATTTTTAGAATTGTTCACTAATCTTTGGTTAGTGTCCTTCTTTGTAGGTATCAAAATGTATTATATGTACATATTTTATATAAAATAAATCTATTATATGTTCACATTTACTGTAAACATACAAGTATACACGTATACATACATATATGTATATACACACATATATAATATGCAGAGCTAACATAGCTTTACATCTAATGTATGTATGTCTTCAACTCAAGAGGAAATAGATAAATTCAATTATAAAACCAGCATCATAAATACAGACAAATGGATTTCTTTCTAAACATAATCATCATGACTTGGAAGTAACAGTGACTAGATGTGAAAACTATAACTTATAATGATGAATCAAATAACATTCAATTTATAAAAGTGGAATCAAACACATTATGGGAAAACCTGGATTCTTCTAAAATTCATTAATATATAAATTACATTTCTCATACAATGTTTTATGAATTAGAAAAAAGAAACACCCACCTCAGTTATCATGTTTAGAGATGTTGTACCAACCAGAGTTTCTTTGTAAGTCAAAGTTCTTGCAAACTCTAATATTTTGTTTCCTTAACTTACTATTAATTGTTTAATAATTTAATTAACTATTATAGTTATTAATTGTTAAATTGGTTAAATCCATTCGAGTGAAAAATTAAAAGTTTAAGGTATTGTAGATTACAGGATTAAGATATATAGAATAGTTGAGTATGTACATTCATTTGGGAAAATAATAAATACTAAATTGTTACACCAAGAGGTTACTATGCAACAAAGCTTGTGTGGTTAAAATACTTTTATATCTTTACTGGGCCTCCCTAGTGGCACAAAGGGTTGAGCACAGAGCTGTGGGGCTGTGGGCAGCTGCTGTAAGAGTTCAATGCCCAGCGGGGGAGATGCCCACATGGCACAGCAGACCTCTCCTGCCTTGCCAGCTGCTCCCCTCAGCAGGGTATTTCGGTCCATCCGCCTGTTCTGCTCCCACTCTATCTCTGGTGAACCCTCTTACCACCCCACATCTCTGGCCTGCACCCCATCTTGTATGCAAAAATAAATAAACCTTTAAAAAAAACTTTTATATCTCTGTGGACTAAGGTAATAAGAGCAACTATAAAGTCTCTAGTTTTAGCCACTTATTTGTATGTTGATTTCTTCTATAATTGAATTATACCAAAGGCAATTGTGTGAATATAACAAATAACTTACCAATACAGTTTCTTCCAGATGCATCTGGTTCATAGCCACTGTTGCAATTGCAACGGTAACTACCACGTAAGTTTTCACAAATTCCATTGGCGCATATATCGGGATCCAAAGCACACTCATTGATATCTGCATTAAGAGGTGAAAATATATTGCTTAGATTCAATCTATTGTTTGTTGCTACATGCAGTTCTAATAAAGATCACTCAACATATGAAGTGTTTAGCTCAGCAAACCTAATTTGTCTGCCTTTCAGAAGAGAAAGTAAATGAAAATAAAATGTGAAAGAGTAAAAATGAGAGATACAACACACTTCCCCAATAAGTCAAAAGAAATATGTGGGAAACTGGCAGACATTCAAAGAATTAAACCATGTAATGTGCCTCTATTCATGATAAAATTAATAACGGAATTTATAGGCTGTTGGCTCAAAATCCAAAGGAAAACTCAACTTGATAGGTATTATGACCATCAAATTAAAAGACAGATTTACTAGGGTGGTCTATATAATTTTATAGTCCCCAAAGGCATGGGATATTTCTTATTTTATTATCATTTTTTCAGAGTCAACTGAGTAATAGGATACTTAATAACTGTTTCTTACTGTTGATAAACTGAAATTACTGAAGAGAACAGTTCAAATGTAGATGCCTGAGAACACGTGGATGTTTTACAACGACTAATCTTTGTCACCCATGGGCAGTGGAGCTTGAGGACTCTGTGTGTGTGTGTGTGTGTGTGTGTGTGTGCATGCGCGCGCGCAAAACCAGCAGGTTTCCACAGGCTGCAAGGACAGGAAATAAGAGATAGAAGAAGTCAAAATTAAATTTTAGTCACTATGCTGAAATTGTGATGCTAACCTAACTATTGTTTAGTAGAGTTTGGAAGATCTTTTTAGTACTCCCTAAATGTCAGTCTTTCCATTTTATTTTTGGGAAAAAACATCCTTGAAATGTTGGCTTACTTACTCTGGTTTCTAGTACTCATAGCAAAGATGCAACATTATCATCAACTAATCTATTAGTCTAAAGTCTTCCCAAATATGAAATTTGAAGAATATACATGTAAAGTGAAGATTAACATTACCTACAGTCTTATTAAAAAAAAAAGTGGAATTATATCTAGATTAACATATAAAAGAAGTTTAATATTACAAACACATATGTACTTAACATTAAGGCCGTATATTAGAATTTTGTTTTATTGTTAAATTTATTTTATTATTATTGTATTTTTTATTGGGGTAACATTGGTTTACAACACTGCATACAATTCAGAAATATAGGTTCACACTTCTTCAAGTGTATTTCTCTTCTTTAGTTGCATAAAAACATTTTAGTACTGTTAGGTATAAATAATCTTATTTTTAGGGCAGTATATCACAGGATCCATACCAAGTATTTCAAAGAGAAACCTTATCTTATTATTTTACATTGATGTATTTTATATTAAATATGTTATATGTAATGCTATAATAGAATCATAAAGCTATGATATCATTAGTACAAAAAGGAGAATTGAAAATTGTTACCTCGTCCATCCACAGTGATACCTACTCCACTACTGCAAAGACCATGGAATTCAGCTATATGATAAAAACAAGGAAAGAAAATAAAACTCTTAAGTTATATTCGTTCCACACATAAGTCACACAATTCTAAAACTATCATCAGTGGATTCATTTTTTTAACTAAAAAAAGCTTACCATTTTCTAGCATATAAATAAGAATGCCCAAATCAGGGCAAGTTAACATTAAGAAGGTAAATAAAATTCACTTATCATCATTTTACATGTCACTAATGTACTGATAAATGCTACAGATTTTTTTCAATGTAGAAACATAAAAAATCTGAATTCCATTAAGGAAACTGCATTTTGACTTTTTTCCCCTATCAATAAATAATAACAGACAATATGTAATACTATTTACCATGTAGCTAGAACTCTTCTACCATTTTATCTCTAATAATTTCTTTAAGCTACCATAATGCCACAAACTAGATACTGCCATTTTTCCTCTTATACAGTGAAGAAAACTAGGGCAGAGAAGTGAAGCAACTTGCCCAGGTCAGAGAGGGTAGAAGCGGAAGAGCAGGTTGGTGACCTCTGTACTCTGCCATGGAAACTTCATGTTAGTACCCCATATAGATGATTTAATATTCTTCTCAGTTAAGTGATTGTACCACACTTATTTGATCATTCTGTTAATGATTTAGTTACAGGTTCTCATAAATGTATTATAACCCTGTGAATTTTGTGCTATTTTCCCTCACAACATCGCAGATATAGGACAATGAGAATAACAAATTCATGTAAAAATTCTGCTGTAACAATCATAATTCAATCAGCAAATACTTTTTTTATTCATCATGTACTCTTCCTCCTTAGAAATCATAGGTTAATAATACAAGTCTCCTTATTTTATGTTTCTCATACCAGTACAGATGTGAATTTCTTTTCAGTTGAAAATAAAAGTAGGATACTTCAGAGCTGATGTAATCATCAACCAGATATCTAAAGTTACATTATCAGGTGTGAAGCTCAAAAGGTTGAGTACCTGAATTTTTAGCAGGACAAGGCTGGCAGGGCTCTCCAAAACCATAGTCTGGGTTGGCACAGCAGCATTCAGACTTGGTCACTGCCCCAGGGAAAGGGCGGACACACACACCCTTCTTGATTCCACCATAGCATGTACTGCGCATGTGAGTATCTAAGGAGATGGAAGAGTGATGCTCTGAGATAGTGACAGAGATGAGGATTTGAAAACTGTTGGCTTCTTTTAACCTAAGTGGGCACTCGATCGGAAGCTTCTGGAAAGGATTTGCCACTTTTCTTTTTCCATGTATCTTTAGAATTTGATCGTGTTAGAAAAACCAAGAAATGTTTACCAAGTGAGGAAAAGATTGGATGCATGTCAGTAACTTATTTTTCTTCTCTAAGAAGTATTGTGTGTGGTACAACCATCCTTTACCGCATTTTTTTCTCACAGGCCTTTCATTGAACCAGGTGCAATTCTACAGTTACAAACAGCGCTCTGAGCTCTAACCATGGGCTATCCTATATTCAAAATCATATGTTATTATTTCTATTTTAGAAGGTCTTGTGAACAATGAAGTGCAGTGAAATCATCTTGAGATGACACTGCTTGGCCATGAGCTTGCTTTCCTCAACTTTCTAAGTTAGGAGGGTTTTCTTTCAACTCCTAGTTTCTTGTTGTGACTATGTTTTAATCTCAGACTCTCAATAAATCCAGTTGTAAAAGTAATCATAAGGTATCTTTGGTATTTTGCTGTGTTCGTTGCTTTACAGACATTATCTTATTGAACATTCAGGTCAACAACCTCATGGGATAGTGATCATTATCCTTATTTTGCAGATGAGGAAGGTCAGGTTCAGAGGGATAACTGAAGTGGCTTGAAGTCCTAGACAATCCATGGCCTGAGCTGGGATTCCCACTCAGGTTTGGGTAACCTCCAAAGCCCTGCTTCTTTCTACCATGTCACGCTATGTCTCTACAAAGTGTATCCTGCTTAGTTCTCTCACTCTAAATTCTCACGAAAGACACTTAATTTTATGAGACAGTAAATGGTGAACTATAAAAAACTCAGATCATCACAAGGATCACAGAAGCAATATAGTTTCGAAGCAATATACTAACATTATCATTCCATCAAAGAGCTAAACCTAATTATAAATATCGATAATCATTCACAACTTGCTGGAAATAATTTTATCTGCTTCTGATGCAGAGTGAGTCACCTACTGATTCCTATGATCTGATGGTATTCCTCATTAGAAGTGTGAAATTTATGGCGGCATTAAACAAAGAGGTATGTGTGTACTTAAATAGAAAAAGACCCTGAGATACATATCACACCAACCCTGTGGCAAGGACATGGTGTCCCTCTTTCTGCTGTGGTTGGTAGCAGCCAATGTGAGTTACACAGAAATGCTGGACTTGTTGCAAAGGTGAATTTGTATAAATACAGTATAGTTCATGATTTCCAACTTGTCTACTGTGCATGATTAGGACTTCACCAGTGATCTCAGGAGGCATCATAGGATGGTCAAAGTTATTCCTGTTTTCATGTTAAGAACGTAAGAATGTGGGCCTCCCTGGTGGCGCAGCGGTTAAGCGCTGTGCTGTGGAGCTGTCGACAGTGGCGACGCGAGTTCAACGCCCGGCCAGGGAGAATCCCACATGGCGTGGCAGACCTCTCCTGCCTTGCCCACTGCTCCCCTCAGCAGTGTATTTCTGATCTGCCTGTTCTGCTCCCCGCTCTGTCTCTGGTGAACCCTCTCGCTGCCCCACACCTCTGGCCTGTACCTGAGCTTGTATGTATAAATAAAAAATAAATCTTTAAAAAAAAAAAAGAATGTAAGAATGTTTCATGTAAGAATGACAGTTTTTAGAAGTGAGTTGATAAGAAGCTTGTGATATTCACTAGAAGAGTAAGATACCTCACCAACTGCTTTGTGCCAAAGGCTCATTAAGCTGTTTAGTGTACCTAACACCAGAAGGTGTGGGCTTTAGGGACATGAATTGTCCTGGGTTCTGATCCCAGAGAGATGACCTTACTTAAGTTGCTTAACAAGTGAGAGTATGTTTGCTGAGCACAAAGCTTAGTGCCTAAGATGCACAAGCAATGCTCAAGAGTGGTGGAACCTCTCTTTTCTCTTCATCTTTAATGAGGACTGTAAATCTTTCCCTGCTCACAGACCCTAAGCTGGAGCCCAAGTTTGTAGTGTATGCTTCAAATATAACTAAAACACTATTCTCAGGTGGAGAGATAAGAGACAGCAACACCACCAACAGAAAATGCTCACATGGACTCTTAGCAATATTGCTATATTTTCCCCATGTTAACAAATTCCTTCAAACCATTTTTACAAAAAAAATGGGATTTTTTCAAGGGATTTTCTCAGACACTATCATTGGTAAAGTATGTATGGATGTGTGGAATACCAATTTTGTTTTATTCTTCTTTCTTTGCTATCAACTTTATTTACTGCTTAAAACAGCAACTCTTAACACTATGCTCTAGATGGGATGCCAGTATTTATAAAACAGTAACTGTATAGCTAACTTCTTGAGCACTGTCTGCATATACTAGATGCAATACAAATCTTCACATAGATAATTAGCTCATTTAACCCTCAAAACAGTCAGTGAGGAAAACAGGTGCAGAGAGGTAAATATATCTTGCCTAAGGCCACATGGTTAGAGCAAAACTTACTAGAAGAGAAGAAAATAAACCTTTTAGCTGAGACAGCAATCAAAGGCTTTGTACCTTCCTCCGCCTACAACAACTAAGAGACATGAGCAGTGGAAGCAGAGTGTGTACATGTGATTAACCTCTATTCATGCAGTGACTGGGCAACAGTAGGTGTGTCCCAGGAATTAGACACAGACCACAGCAAGGAGTCCTAAAATGACAGACACGTGGCAGAGTGATTAAACATTACCGGGTATCTGTCTGAAATCAACTGCAAAAAGACAAGAAGATGGGCAAGGATGATCACCAGGAGAAAAGTGCAGTATCTGTATCTTAGGAAGGGCAGCTAAACACCTCTGAATTCTCAAAGAAGTCACCCACAAGGAAGACACCGACTTTACATTTTTGGAAAGCCCACAGAGTGTGGAGCCATCTCAGGACAGTATCAGTATGATTGTGTGTGCCTGCTTCTACCTCCTTTCCATCTAAGCACGAAGGAAACTTCATGCTCTTGACAGCCTGAGCTTGGGAGGAAAGATGCCACTTAAAATCAAATTTCGAATATCAATTATTAAATGGTACTGGATGTGCTAATCTCTAAATTAAGAGTATTTTCATTTCATTAAGTAGTCATATAAATAATTATTTGTTATTAATAATAATAAAGTTAAGGGGTGGGCGTCCCTGGTGGCGCAGCGGTTGAGCACTGCGCTGTGGAGCTGTCGGCAGCATGCGATGCGAGTTCGAAGCCCAGCCAGGGAGAATCCCACATGGTGTGGCAGACCTCTCCTGCCTCGCCCGCTGCTCCCCTCAGCAGTGTATTTCTGATCAGCCTGTTCTGCTCCCCACTCTGTCTCTGGTGAACCCTCTTGCCACCCCACGCCTCTGGCTTGTACCCCAGCTTGTATGTATAAATAAATAAACCTTTTAAAAAAAATAAAAAAAAATAAAGTTAAGGGGTGACCTGAGTTTTCCTCTTCACTTGTTGAGTAAACTGCTCATACTGAGTCAATTAAAAGGTAAATTTTTAAATGATAGGAGCAACAGAAAATACAGTTGCTTTTGTTTATGCCCTGTCTGTGAATCATGCTTCTTCAATATACTAATTCTAATAAAGTTCAATTTTCTGAAAATGAACATCCACATCACCGAGTCTGGGGAAACAGAAATGAACAAGTAAATAAACAAACAAACAAAAATCTAAAATTCAAGGGCTAGCCTTAATAAAAACTCACAGTAGTGATTTGTTTCTAACTTTAACAATCAGTGGAACTCAAAAGCATCAAAGGCAGAAGACATGAAGAAAACACATACAGCACATTAGTGGACTGGTAATGTGTGATTTTACATACAGAACAAATGGTGTTTTATTTAAAAATATGTAAGTGGCCACAATCGTGAAATATTGGAGAGGGCTTTCCAACAATTTCTGATGCCTTTTCTGTATGTGGAAAAAATAATGCCATTTTTGTTTGACTGCTGAATTTCTAATTACTCCTATGTTGGCTGTTTAAAAGAAAAATAATTTTGGGCCTCCCTGGTGGTGCAGTGGTTAAGCACTGCACTGTGGAGCTGTCGGAAGTGGCCACGCTAGTTCGACGCCCAGCTGGGGAGATTCCCACATGGCGCCGCAGACCTCTCCTGCCTCGCCCACTGCTCCCCTCAGCAGTGTATTTCCATCGATCTGCCTGTTCTGTCTCTGGTAAACCCTCTCGCTGCCCCACACCTCTGGCCTGAACCCCAGCTTGTATGCAAAAATAAGTAAATCTTTAAAAAAAAGAAGAAAAATAATTTCTCCCTCCCAAAGTCATTGTAGATTTCAACAGAATCATTTGGGTAAAGGGAAAAAAGCAACTAAGTGCATTAAAGCAACTGAAAATATTTAATGTCTCTAATCTGGAAGGAGCTACATTCTTCTAGTTGCTGTATTTGAAACATCCCTGAAGGAGGTGCTGACAATCTAGTACACTGAAATAAATCCTACATTGGACAGAGTGGATGAACTTAAGTGGATGGATTATTTCCATCTGCAGTTGCTTCCCTCCTCTCCCCTGGGATCCAAATGTTTTGATTCCCATAGGTGAGTAAAGTATTATCAACAATGTCTAGGAAAGAATTTCACTTCTTTAAAACACTTTTCAACCAATCAATAAACCATTCCTTTACTGTATAACCTAAATAGCAGAGGGTGCACAATAAATTGCTCATTCACCCCAGAGGTCTCATGAAAGCTCTTTGAAAAGGCATAAATGTATTTTTACAATGAACTCACTCTGCTGTCATTATCATCAGAAACTTCTAGATGGGTTTTAAAATGCCCATGCTGTCTTGTTTTTTTTTTTTTCCCCTCCCTTTTAAAAGCTTAGGCCTAGTAATGCCGAATGATCTTGAATTTTGAATGATGTAGAATATAATACCTATTTTCTCTCATACTCTTTCCTGTTTTCTACAATCAGCTGAACAGTGATGAGGAAAAACTTGAAAAACTTCTCTACCTTTTGACGTAGGTCCAATTTCTATGGTATGTGCTATTTTTATTTAAAATTTTGCTTGGGATAAAATAAAAAACAGCAGCAAGCACTTACTTTATTGGGACACTAACCTGTTTCATGTCTTATTTGTTATTAATTATAAAATCTAGAGCCATTGTATTTAGAAAATCAGTTACCTAACATTATCAAGAAGGCCAGTTTAAGGAAAAAAATTTTTTTTTCTTCAGCAATTCTGACTTGCAGTGCATTATAATTTTCTGAAGGGAACTAGTGAGGCTTCCTATCTTTTTAAAAAAAAAAATGTTCTATTGGGATTTAATTCTTATGCCATATAATTCCCTTGAACGAGTAGTACATTCCAACAGTTCTTTTTTAGCATATTCAGATACATACAACCATCACTACAGTTGTTTTAGAACATTACATGACTTCAAAAAAACATGCCTTTAGCCATCAACCCCTCCTTCCCTACCATCTCTGCTCTAAGCATCCCCTAAACCACTTTGTATCTATAGAGAAGCCTTTTTTTTTTAAAAAAAAAAAAGATGTATTTATTTATGCATATAAGCTGGGGTACAGGCCAGAGGCTTGGGGCATCGAGAGGGTTCACCAGAGACAGAGTGGGAAGCAGAACAGGCAGATCGACTGAAGTACACTCCTGAGGGGAGAAGTGGGCGAGGCAGGAGAAGTCTGCCACGCCATGTGGGAATCTCCCCAGCCAGGCGTTGAACTCTGGTCACAGCTGCCCACAGCTCCACAGCGCAGCACTTAACCACTGTGCCACCAGGGAGGCCCTAGAGAAACCTTTTACGGATATTTCATATCATATGCGATCTTTTATGACTAGCTTCTTTCAGTAAACATGAGTGTTTCAAAGCTCATTTACACTTTCCCAAGCATCAGTACTTCACTGCTTGATGTGCCTGAATTATTATTGTATGGAAATATCTCTGTCTCTTTTTCAAAGATCATCTGGGCATCGGGGCCTTTATAGAATGTCTCACTTACCGACACACACACGTCCGTCCACACCCACAGCGAGGCCTGGGGGGCAGTCACAGCGGAAGGAGCCTTCGTTGTTGATGCAATGCCCATTCATGCAGATTCCCGGGGTCTGGCACTCGTCCACATCTGCTCAGTGGGGGAAGAAAAGCCAGGCCAGCACTGGGTGAACTCAATTTTATTACATTTAGAGTTTGCCTGTTGCTGCTACTCCAGACTATCAACAATTTTGTTTTTAATTTTGTAAGTTTTTGGAGAATACAGTGTTATAACAAATTCCATATCTAAATGCAACTGTTTCAAACACATTTTCAGAAAGACTGAGTGAAACTCCGCTCACTTTACCTAGTAGGAATAAAGGAGACTCATAAGCATGTTATTTATTTGAGTTTAATATTAAATGATAGCTAATTCAAATTAGTTAAATAAAACAACTTCTTAAAGCTAAGGCCAACTTTTGCAATTGCCTTTTATTTTCACATACACAAAGTTTTAAGTAAGACTAAATACTCTTGATATTAATCAGATCTGTTCATAATAGAATAGTCTGGGATTTCTCTTCTAATTTTCAATCTGCTTCAATTTATCAAATGTAACCCCACATTCAATGGCCTCCTGAAAAGAAAAACAGCCTTAAAAACAGAGGGCTACCAAATCATGAATATTTTAAAATTTATGAATTGTATAAGAAGATAGATTAAAAAGTAATTTCAAGAAAGCAGGAACTGGTGAGATCTAGGGCATGTTTATGTTTGCATTTGAGTTTCTTAAGAAAGAAAAATGTTCCGTACTGGAACATAATACTAATCTCATATCCTGTGTTAAATCCCAGTCAGCTAACCTTGAGATAACTCCCAGACATGAGTTCAATTAGCAAAGCTACAACATTTCTTTTTAATCTTGTACTCCCCTTTCTTGAGTGGCTGAGAATCTACTTGTTATTCCAAAACAAAAAAATCAATTTTGATTTTCTGACTCTGTGGTCTCTGGGATTTCATTGAACTTATAGGAATTTGGATGAGTCTTATTTGCTAATAAGTTTGTGCAATTGAAGGCAGAAAGCACTGGTGGAGTTCATTTTGTTTAAAAGGAGAAAACTAGGGGGCAAAAACTCTTGCTTCTAAATAGGAACAGCAAAATACGTCCCATCTTACTAAGTTTCAATTGTGAATATAAACAAAAGTCTAATTTATTTCTAAAAGATATTTCTAAATTATCCTTTGCATACTAAAACTATCACTAGAGTCTGGGCTTCAAAATGGATTTATAAACAAAGCAATTGATAGGACTATGCAAATTACTTCTTCACTAAATCAATATAAGATTTTTATATAATGATATAGTTACAAATGTTCTGCAGATCTGCTTTATGGCAAAGATGCAATGCGAAACCAGTAATGAAAGAAGAGGGAGATGTAGTTCTGAGAACATAAAAATGAAAACCTTTCAAGATTATTTCTTCCATTCTCTTATTTAGGCAAGAGGTAGAGAAAGCTACATGATCTGCTCAGAGTTGCTAGAACCAATTTGTCAATCCCTTAATTTTTCTTATACCATTATTATTTTTGTAAAGATATTACTGTTCCCTTGACCACAATGTGTGTTTTTCAAGGGAGCTTTAGACACCTGCCTTACTAAATTAGCAAAATATGTGAATTATATGAACTCCACATGAAGAAACTGAAGTAATGCTTGCATGATTCATTCAAATGAAAAAGATGGTTTCAATCATGGTTACTTTCCTATCTCAAAGCTGTACATACCAGTACAGTAACGACCATTTGGAGCCAAGACAAATCCTGGTTTGCAGATGCACTTGAAGCTGCCATCTTCATTAATGCACATCCCATTCAAACACATGTTGGTAGTTGTACATTCATCATGATCTGCAGGAGAAGAGAGTGACTTATACCACTATCCATGAGGGACTCAGTTCTCTCTCGTTCCACAAACAACCACCAGTCAAATTCCACCACCTAAATGAGCCATGTGCTCATAGATTTTTTTTTTTCCTAATACAAATGCCAACCAACTGTGTGCAAATAGTGAAGAGACTATGAAAGGCATTTAGACTAAGGCACGTAAAGGATAAGAATTAAATGAATTTTGTGCTCAGTTGCTATTAAAGCAACAGAAACCATGAAGAGAATTTTGAGTACCAAAAGGAAAAAAAAAAAGGTAATATGACTTAAGGGGGGAGTGTTTCTTCTGCAAGACAGAATAAAGCAACCACAAATCTCATTGCAAGTGAAATGATTTGGACTTTCATCAGTGGGTGGAATTTCACCCGTTGCTATGTGAGTAGAATATTTCTGTGGAGTACTGATATCCACTGGACTGCTAGATATCACCAGGAGCACATGTTTACAGATTTCATTATCACAGAGGCCAAACATTTTTATATTTCAAATTAGAGAAGGGAGACCTTATCTGTTTAAGCTTGTCAGTGCTACAACACCAACATCTGAAAACTAGTAGGTGCTAATAATTATTACAAAGAATATTGCTACTTTCAATTAAACGTATCATATGGGAAATTTCCAGAAGCAGTAAATTATTCATTATTACAGCATTTCTACAAAATCTTCACTTTAATAGTGTTATGTTAAATAAATTTATATTTTACCTAACTCATCTGAACACTCACATATGTATTATGTGAGCATTCATGGAAATAGTATATGTGGTTCGAAATAAAAATGTATATCCTTTAAAAATATATCCTTTTGCAAGGGAGCAGGCAATTTCCATACCAACACAGTTTTTTCCATCTGTAGTTAATTCAAAGCCGGCATTGCAAATGCACTGGAAACTTCCATCTGTGTTCACACATCGACCATTTTTACAAAGAACCCCATTCTGGATGCACTCATCAATATCTGGGAAATTTAAGAATGGTCAGACATTATTCTTTTACAATAATTACAGATAAAAACAGTAAGATAAAAAATGTAATTTGAAATATTCAGGTTAGTTTTAGATGCTATATAGCCAAGATCATGTTGTTTCTGTAGCAAAATTTCCACCTACCACCAGTTTCTTTTCTTGGATAGGTAAGGGTAGGCTGTTATATTTTTACAGTACTGACTTACAGAAGATGAAGAGGGACAGAAAGAGAAAAATGAAATGGGGTATGTGGGTGTGCAGTGAACCTAAGAGAGGGTAGAGTATGTGGCCGAAATGAAAAGTGTAGTTGCTTCTGACATAGTGGCAGAAGAACTCAAAATCAGAGTAAGAAGCTGAGAAAGAGCAAAGTAATGGTATAATTTCTGGTTTAAGAGCAGGAAGAGGAAATGAAAAAGAAAACAAGTAGAGTCATCTGCTAAAAGAATTCTCAGATGAATCAGCAGTGAGGTAGTTTGGTGGCAGTGGTGGGTGCAACAATGACACTGTGAGTTAGAACTAGGCATGATCTGGTGTTGGACTATGTGTGAGTTTCAAAGAAAACAGGAGCTGAAAATGACTATAAATCTTCAGCTCTGTTAATAAGAAAGTGGTAACACTATTGCTGTTTCTTAGAGAAAGGAAGCTGTGATGTAGGAAAGGAAGATCAACTGAATTTTTTGTCCATTCAGATACCACTTTGCCTGGGTTATATGTGCAAACTTTGTTTATGTTTAAAGGAAGCACCTCTGAGGGTAGTATAAAATGAATCAGTAATAATGGAACAACAATTTATTTCATTCCATGTCTTATTTTAATACATTAGCTTTTAACCTCAACAGGCTGGGTCATTATATTTCATGGAACATTCTCATACGTGAAAGCAAACTGCCTTACCAATGCATGCCTGCTTGGTAGGAGTCCTCTGGAATCCAGCATGACATTTACAATAATAGGATCCAGGTGTGTTAACACAATCTCCATTAGTGCAGGGATTTGATGTGCATTCATCAACATCTGTGAGCAGCAAAAGAAACTATTATAGACTTCACTTAATTTCTAGAAATGTTTGTTTAAAGTACATTTAGGTATCCCAGATTTGAGAGAAGGCCAGCAGTGGTAATAGTCAGATTATTTATAAATGAATGAAAATTCCTTTCTTACAATACAGAGGCTAGTTGGGAGATTTACAAAAATACTGCCTATTGGAGAGTACAGAGGAATTTGCTTTAATCAAAAACCAACAATTTCTCAAGTCATAATGATTAAAGGTATGGATTCTATAGAGACATAGTCATGAGTTTCAACAGGGCTGTAACACTATCTATACTAACCTGGGCAAGTTAATAGCCTCATTGCTTACTGCAGTGTTAGAATACCAATTAAAGATTTTTGAAGCTATGTATTACATGAAGATATTTTATAATGTCACTTTTATTAAGTTCAAAGAAAGCATGATAGGTTATGAAATTGTGTTGTTAATTTTTCTGTCTGTGAATTCACTTACCTATGTAATTATACATGCGTTGAGGTTGGGATAATATTTTGGAATAACGAATATAGGGTGGAGTGGAAAACGGAAATTAATTAAAACGAAGTATGATTTTCAGTAGTTTCGGATTTCTTTAGGATCTTAAAATTGGCACAGAGTATTTTGCATAAACCAAGTTTATACAAGTATCAGTTCTGATCCTAAATATGAGAAATGTCACTGCTTTTCACTCAAGTTTTCTTTAAATTTAATTAAATGCAAACTCCTTGCAGATTTCAGCAACTGCACAACTGACTGACAGATCGAGCAGTTGGACAAGTTAAGTCACAAAAAACTACATTTAGAAAGGTTTGAGTCATCTCTCAGCAATGTCCATGCAATATTATTTTGAATGCTGGCAAATTAAAAAACTGGCCAGTTGGTGAAGGGATAATGACTTGCATTTCATAAACGTGTAGAAGTCATTAACATATACAATTTCAGCTAAATTGGAGTGCACAACAATAAAATAAATTCACAGGTTTACCATTTTAATAAACAGATTACTTCTTTCACAGATGTTTTTGAAAGAGGAACTGTACTCTATCAAACTCACCAACCTCATTTTTATAAACAGACTGAATGCAATTAAGCTTTCTTTAGTAAAAGATGGGGGGGGTGGGAATCTCATAGCAAATAAAATAAAACAACAAAGAGTAACAGGATTAAATGCTTATTGAATTCATCTAAAGATGCCTTCAGCCCATTAAGGCTAACTTACATTTAAACTTCTGGTTGATAACATCAATTCTACTGGGCCAAAGAAATGAAGCAAAAGGAGAAAAGAGTTTAGAGCATTAACAAGCACATAAAGTCTGATTAATGGACTGTTCAGCAGGAAATCTGTGCATTTCTAGATGCCTTTTGTAAAGCACTGTTGCAGTGACGAACATGAGACCATGAAACCAGCCCACTCTCTTTTTCAGGGTCATTTTCAGGACCTTTCCTCCCTTCTGAATCTGTTCCCAAGGCCCTCCTTACTCTGAGAGTTCTGCCAGGTAGGTTGCCAGTACAGTCATAATTCATTTGTTTCCTCAGCCTACTAGCTGCCTCATCAAAAGTTCAGGACACAGATAACACATTAGTTCACTTATCTATTTCTTCTTTGGAGGATGAAACAATCACTGAAACACTACTAGTGAATTCACAGCTCATGACTTTAAAAACCAATTTGTTGTTTTTGTTTTCCAGAATTATTATAACATTTTAAGGTTTACGCTTATCATAAATGATAATCACCAAATTCTGAAATGTACATTTCATGCCTCTATTAAACTCAGAGGCTCAGTCTAGTACCTCCAAGTGACAACCTTTGTTTACCTGTTGTAGAGGAAAAGGAATATTTAAATTTCACAGTGTACACTTTGATTTTTTTCCTGTTTTCATTAGGGACTAAGTATGTTTATGCAAAAGTCATAGGATTTTAAACTCCAAAAACAAATGATGTAATTGAGAAAGCTGCTGATATCAAAATGATCAAATTCTCAAATAATACTAAGGTAGGGTGCTTACCTTGAAAAGTACCAAAGACAAAGTTTAATTAATTTATTTTTAATTGAGGTAATATTGGTAATCCTTATCAGGTATTATAACTGTAGTGTACCCAGCACCAAATCACCCATAGTCCACCACCAGAGCCCACTGTGCTTCCTTCCCTCTTTGTTCTTCCTCCCCACTCTCCCCTTGGAGCTTTAGTTCTGCAGTCAGCTATCAAGGGTTAATTTTTAAGCTTGTCTTTATCTGACTATTAATTTGGATATTTCATAGTCCACAAGTTTTAAAACAGAATATTTGAGTAAAAAAATCTTTGCTCATAGCAGTTTGACTTATACCGACACTGAGTAACAGAATTTCAGATGAGAGAATTCTCAAGAAGAGAAAAACATAAGTAAATATAACTGTTTTCAAGTCTTACAAGTAATTTTCATAATAGCAAAATGGATCCACTTCAATTTTCCTTGTTTCTGGTCCTTTCATACCATATTGCCTTTTAAGCCATACTGCTTCATCAGGTTTCTAATAAAGTTGCCACACAGCAATGGCAGTTTGTTATTCCTCAAAACATTGGGACAACTGAAATAGTTACCACTGTTATCTTGGGTTCTTATTCTATATTTTATATTCTGTTAGCTTTTTCTGTGAGCCCAGCTTCTTGTTTACAAACTGAAACTGATTAAAAGCTGTCACTATAAAAGGTACAGAACAAAAACTTATTTTCTGAAATATGCACTCAAGTTAATCTTTACTTCTTTGAATTACAATAGTTAGAAAGATAACCCTGCATGGGTTTACAGGGCTGGAAGATTAGGTCAAACTAGAATGGAACTGTTTGTATAAGGTTTAGGTAAAACTCAAAAGACTGAGATTCATCATAATGTATTAATTTTGTAAATATATGATCTAAATCTACATTAAATGCATTTATTAATTCTCTCGAGGAATGGTTGAGAATGCTGAGCTTGCAGAATGACTATAGGAAGAATTTTTGATCCTGAAAAACTGTTCATCTTTAATTCCAATGGTTCACAAATACACTCACCCAGATTACAGATATTTTACTAGCAAGAATAAAGTACATCTGGGAACTAGCAGGAAATAAATGGTGGTCTTTGGCCAATTTATAGAAGATATTAAACTTTAGGACTCTTTCTTGTTGGTTAATGAATTATGCAGTAACAAATGTTAATAGCAAAACAGAAGTAGTCATTCAAATTTCAGTTTGATACATTGTGATTGTAAAAGTATATTCAAGAGGGGCTATTTTTTATATAAATTATTTAAAATAACATTTTCTGTTAGTAAAATCATTTTCAAATTAAGTAATAATTATGAAAAAAAGTGTGGTGTTCACAAAATAACTATTTGGTCTAGTACTTAAACACGCATCAAGTGGTATTAGCAAAGCCAGGGCTGCTGCACTTGGTTATACACTGCATAACACTCAGGTGCCTCGTTTGTGCAGATTAGGTTACAGGTACCCTTTAGAGCTTCTTTAATCATTTGATCATATAGTTTTGTACACTATTTAGAATGATCAGTAATTCCAAAGCACTATATTTGGTTCATATTTTCTTTCATAATCATGGCACACCTACACCTTTTCAGTTGACAAGATTAAGATACTAACTCTTTGTGTCATTCTTTTTTTTCGGCCTAAGTGACAACATTCGCCCTCCTGGTTATATAATAGTAGTCTGTATGTTATTTTCTCCTAAATTCTTAGCTCTAGACTTGAACACTTCCCTTTGTTTTAGACCTCTATAATTAATGTCCTAGACAGTAAAATCTCAACATGTCCAAAAGATACTCATTAACCATTTCCTTCCAACTAACCATTTCCTTCCAATCTGCACCTCCTGCTGCATGTTTAATGACACCACCATATATTCAGTGATGTTCAGCTAAGAAGTAAGAAAACGGAGAGGTAGAGACAGGAACATAATGTGTAAGACCAGAAAGTGTGAGTGATTCTTAACTGGCTCTAGCTCAGCTGTAGTATGCGAACATTTGAAACAGCATGCATGTAGGGGAGACAGCTTAGAAATCAGCTTTAGTTCCAAAGACTTTCTAAAAATATCATATTGAACGCAATTTGTTCCTGTACTCTAAAGCTATTTCAAAATGAAGAAAGATTAGAGAATCTAGAGCTTACCTATGCAATCTCCATTTGTATCCTGCTTATAACCCATGTTGCATTCACATCGGTAGCTAGAAACAGTAGGTATGCAGCGTCCATTTAAACAGAGATTAGCATGGTGCTTACAGATATCTATTGTCTGGTTCAGAATAGCTATGAAATATTAAAGTACAAGAGATAGCTCATCATTAGAACATATATTACTTTTCTTAGATTTGATTTTAAGTGCATTAATTAAGTATATATATATTATTCTATACACTAAAACTTTAATGCTGAGGATCTAAAAAATATTCTTGAGACATACTTAACTTGCATTTTTTAAGCTATACATCTGGAAACACTGCCCATAATAATGTCTTTTTAATATTTCAGGAATGTCCTACTGTACATTTGAGTGTTTTCCATTTCGTTTTCCTAACTGTGCTGAATATTCAGATGGAGTAAATAGGCAATATGCCAAAAAGAATAAACACAACACTATAGGACATCATTAAATATTATTAGCAAGAGCAGTTCTTTTAAAAAGAGTAAATTTAAATGTCAAGTACACCAATGCCAATTCTAGCCCGAAGTCCACAATTCTCGATTATTTAAGTTATTCAACAAAAAAGAGTGAGGAAAAGAAAGATATTTCATCATAATATTTGGATAGGCACAGAGTTAGACTTATTCAGTTTATCTTAGTTGAGAAATAGTTCTGAAAAATAATTGAAGGAGTGTATGAAGAGGGGAGTCACAAATGGCCAAATGAAACACATTGGGACCAAAAACATATTGCACCTAACATTTTCCCTGTATTGGAGTATTATTACGCTCTCATCTCTATTTTTAAGAGCACCTGAGTCACTAATTCTTTTCTCCTACTTAGTTTATAGCAGAGAAAAACACTTTCTGAAGATTTTTGTATTACATTATGTTTTAGATCCTGAAATAGGCCTTTACACACACACACACACACACACACACACACACACACACACTCTCTCTCTCTCTCTCTCTCTCTCTCTCTCTCTCTCTTTCTCTCTCTCTCTCTCTCCCCCCCCCCCCCCCCCTCGGAAAAAAAAGTCAGATATTATAGTATCATTTAAGACAGAAAACAAAGGAACCAACACAAAAAAGATTACTCACTTAGTCCAGTAATGATGGGTCCCTGCCCCCCAGCACCCACACCGGCTCCCCCAACACCAGGAGAAAAGCCATTGCCTCCAGGGATGGGGATGAAGCCTGTGCCTCCTGGGCCATAGCCATTGCCATTGCCACTTGGGGCAAAGCCATTCCCTCCAGTGCTTCCAGGTCTGGAACCAGCACTCCCTGGGATCCCACCTATTGGAAGTCCATCCATGCAGAGCCTGCGATACTCCTCTAGAAGAAAAAAAAGTCCAGTGAGTAAATGGATGTCTTTCTGCATAATAAGAACAATTTGTTGACTGTAATGGTTATTTTAGCTTATATACACTATAACTATGATTGAAAGAAATTTACTTGAATGGATGAAAATTAAAGTTTGAAGTAATTCTTTTTATTTATTTGGTTTTAATTAAATCTTCATCAGTATTGCTCCTAACATTTTCCTTATCCCTTAAGGGCTTAATAAGCTTTGTAATAATATTTTCTTCTAGTGTAGATTTTAACAGAAGATGATATTTAACAATTTTTTAAATTTTCTCCTTATTTGTCCAAATGTCAAAGCTGGGAGAAGTAAGAATATAATGATTGTCTCATTTCCTTAATTTTTTTTTTTTCAAAACTAGATTGCTGTATCAGTAAAAGTGAAACGCATTTAACTCAAAATAACTGTTTCAGTATTCTATTATATATTTCTTGTGGAATAATTAGTTTTCAAGGGGCCTCCCTGGTGGTGCAGCGGTTAAGTGCTGCACTGTGGAGCTGTTGGCAGCGGTTATGCGGCCGGGGAGATTCCCACATGGTGTGGCAGACCACTCCTGCTTCGCCCGCTGCTCCCCTCAGCAGTGTATTTCCGTCGATCTGCCTGTGCTGCTCCCCACTCTGTCTCTGGTGAACCCTCTTGCCACTCCAAGCCTCTGGCCTGTACCAGCTTGTATGCATAAATAAATAAATCTTTTTAAAAAATGAGTTTTCAAAAGTACATATTATGCATTAACTTTGCTTTCTAAAACCTTTTACTATTTGATTTTGGTGTTTTATGGTTTAGAGATTTAGAAAGACTATGCAAAGTAAATGAAGAAGAAATATCTTCAAGTATCAGGACTCTATAAACTAGGGTATTCCTGAAATAAAATATAAATTAAGGCAGAATTTTATCATTCAAGTTCTGGAGAGGAAGATTAGGAGGCATTAAAACTGAATTGAACCATTGATATTCAAAACAGTTTTCTAATATACTTGCATAAAGATAAGTCATAATCAATTTTCAGCCATAACCAGTTCGTATTTTTCTGATACAACAAACTGAGTATAATAAAAACAGATCCCAAATAAGCAATGTTACTCTATTCCCCACAAAACACTCAAGTCTTACTGAAGATAGTAATTAGGAATACAAAGATGACTTCAAGAGCAAGAGCAAAGTACATTATTATTACTCATTTTCCCAGCACCATCTGTCTTGAGAAGACCAAGCAGACAGCTGCTCACCAGAGCCTCTGACAGGACAGGCCTCAGGAATGGTTCCAACACCCCAGCAGCGGCCAGGCTCACAACAGCACTGCATTTTTGTCATTCTGCCCGGGAGTTCTTGTGCACAGCGACCATTCACCAGGCCCGAGAAACATGTGCCTGTTCTCTGATCTGTCCCGTGAAAATAAAACAGAAGACAGGACAGAGTGATCTCAGGTTCTGATGTCAATCATTTCATATATTAGAAGAAGCCCAAAATAAGTGAATTATCTATCATATCTCTCTATTCTCTTAATTTCTATTATGCCCATTCATCTTATTCACCCCTTTACTAATTTACTGAACATTAATTGAATACCTATTCCATGGGATACAAAAATAAAAGATGTGAGGGGGATATGATTTCATACTACAGTGAGAAGCCAAGTCCAGATACATCTGGAACTAGATGGAAGCAACAACCTAATCCTAGCCTAGATTAGCCAAGCTACAGCTGATCTGCAGATGTGTACTCTGGAGATTTTGTAGTTGGTTATTATATCTGATTAATACAGGTGCTATTTTAGAAATATTGATCAGAAGAAGCTCCTTGAGAAAATGACTTCTGAGCAGAGACTTGAGCAAAATGAGACCATGAGTCATGCAGTCATCAGAGGGAAGAGCCGTTCAAAGAGAAAGAAGGGAATGTGCCTGAGGAGAGTGAAGAGAAGGGCTCAACAGGACTTGAGAAAGCATGCAAAAAAGGAGGGTAGAAGATCATGAGTTCAGAGAGCGACCGAAGGTAGGAGCATGTGTAGCCCTGCAGACCACTAGGGAAGGACTTTTGGATTGTATCTGGAACATTAGGAGAGTGGTTGGAGGGTTTAAATTAAAGAAAGACAATGGTGTCCATTTTTGAAAGATCTGTGGTTGCTCACTATAGAGCGATCAGGAGGACCAGTGAAGAGGACACTGAAGACTTCCAACTGAGAGATGATGGTGGCCTGGACGAGGGGGGTCACAGAGATAATGACAAAGGTAGTCAGATAACAGACATATTTTGAAGGGACAGTCAGTGGGAACTTGCTTGGGTATGGGGTGTGAGAAAAACAGTCTTGGAAATTTCTGTTTCTCACACAGCTGAGAGAGGAGAGGTATGGTTCTGGAGAGGTAGGATTAGAGGGCACAATATGTGATTTTTCTTCCAAAAGTTTGGAAAGTTAAATAGGTGAGCCTGGAATCAAGGGAATGGTTGGGCTAAACATACATATTTGTGAGTTACCATTGTATTTATAAGGTTCTAAGCCACGATGCTGAATAAGACATGTTCAATAACTTAGAGGAAATGGATTATGTCAAATGGTGATGAGAAGGAAAATAAGGTAAATACCTGAAAATAACCACTGGGTTGGGAAGGACTGTTATGGCACCATGTTTGTGCATTATACTATCAGATTAAGGGTAGAGGAGTGACATGATCAAATATGACTGTTATAAAGGTCATTCTGGCAGTAGACTAGAGAATTAGGATCAGGATAGCAAATAAAGGCTAAAATACATTTTCAGAAGTCAAAATCAAAACTGCAAAGTGATAAAATGTTAATATCATCTGTGAATTTTATGGGTTTGTAACTGAAACTGCTTTTAAATAACCAATGAGAAAACTTGAATCTAGTTCACTATGTATTATTCAACAATGCTTTCAAAGACATTTTGTCTATGCTCTCAAGAAGGAAGGTGGGGCCTCCCTCATGGTGCAATGGGTTAAGCACAGCACTGTAGAGCTGTCAGCAGCTGCAGCGGCATAATGCACGGCTAGGGAGAATCCCACATGGTGGGGCAGACCTCTCTTGCCTTGCCCGCTGCTCCCCTCAGCAGTGTATTTCGGTCGATCTGCCTGTTCTGCTCCCCACTCTGTCTCTGATGAGCCCTCTCACCACCTCACATCTCTGGCCTGTACCCCAGCTTATATGCAAAAATAAAAATAAATCTTAAAAAGAAAACAAAGAAGGAAGGTATACCACAACAATTAGGAGCCACATGTCAACAATGTAGATTAAATTATTAATTTTTTTAAAAGATTTATTTATTTATACATACAAGCTGGGGTACAGACCAGAGGTGTGGGGCGGCAAGAGGGTTCACCAGAGACAGAGCGGGGAGCAGAACAGGCAGATCAGAAATACACTGCTGAGGGGAGCAGCGGGTGAGGCAGGAGAGGTCTGCCGCACCATGTGGGATTCTCCCCGGCCGGGCGTCGAACTCGCATCGCTGCTGCCGACAGCTCCACAGCAAAGCGCTTAACCGCTGTGCCACCAGGGAGGCCCAGATTAAATTATTAATTTACAAAGGATCCCATTAGTAGGCAAAGTCCATTTTTTTTGCACTAGATACAGAGTTTAAAATAAAAGTATTATCTATTCAAATGGTCCGTAGTATACCTCAGGTTGCGTCTAGGCTATTATAAATAAATGAATTGGCTTTATGATACCCCAAGTAAGATCTAGAACACCTCCTTTCACTTCCCAAAAGAAACCCAGTATGTATAAAAGCAAAGTACGCATGCATACTTAAAGGCACTGCAGACACTTCATAAACTTCAAAGTTGGATTTAGAGAGGATCTCATTGAGAATAATTGTAATGGTAGATTTCTATTTCTAAGAAACATCTCTAAGAATGATCCAGGGAAATAATTTCTGGAACATTCAATTCCGGGAACTGAAAGAATCATATTCCTACATTTGCTCAGTTGCTATACACCTCAAGAACAGGATGCACATTAACAAAGTCCCAAACTCTTAATAATAGTCACTGTTATGAAACACAGTGCTACAAGGTAGGCTGAATATTTTTATCTCTTCAAGGTTTCTCTAAGGAGGAGGTTGTAAAATAGGTTTGAAAGAAAACACATGGCCTTGAGGCCAGAGATCTATGTCTACATCAAAATATTATTAACTCTTTAATTTGCAACTATATTTAGCTCCTCCTCAGGGGATAGGGTTGGTGGGAAAATTAAATAAAACAATACATGTTCTCTTGAGTTAGCTACTCTAAACATCTCCCCCAGTTGAAATACCTTAGATAAAATATGAAAACAAAATCTTAAAAAATAATTAAGTCACCGAGCTGGCACGAAAGAAAGGCTAAAATAGTCTTCAAATGAAGTAAAAAGAAGAATGTAGGAGGTAAGTGTAGCTTTAAGACCTCTACAAAATTTAGGAGGCTTTGAATTTTCAACTCTGATAGTATCACAGGGCCCCTAGCTTAAGGGAAATGCAAATCAAAACCACTATGAGATACCACCTCACACCTGAGAGGATGGCACACATTAAAAATACAGGCAACAACAAATGCTGGAAAGGATGTGGAGAAAAAGGAACTCTTCTACACTGCTGGTGGGAATGTGAACTGGTCCAACCACTATGGAAAGCTGTATGGAGATTCCTCAAACTGCTAAACATGGAGCTC
>PVIJ01015282.1:0-27505 GCA_004024925.1 Scalopus aquaticus
CTGTCCTGTTCAGTGTTTAACACAGTGAGGGCAGAGTCATTCCAGCTTTATTGCACCTTTGCATTTCTACGTGTAGGTGATGGTTTGTTTGCCTGCAGTCAGCATAAATTATGTGAGTCAGTTCACATAAATGTTCTCAAAGCCACTCTGCATTCACTGGCCCTATTTTAGCTGCATTGAGGTAACTCGGGTTGTATTTGTACAACACAATTATGATAGGATTTACTTTCGTGTGCATGGTATGAAATTATGATTTTGTTTCCATGGTATGAAAATTTGGTTTTCTAAGAATAAAGAGGCAACATTACTGTAAAGACGGTTCTTGGCCATTTTTGGAAAAATTCTCTGGGCTCTATGACTGGTCCAGCTGGGCCCGGCCACTGTCTGGGTTTCGGGCTGTGTTTTCAGCAGAGGACTCTTGTTCTAGTATTAAACACAGTGAACAAAGATTCAATCCAACTTCTCATAAAGCCTTTAGATTTCTAGGTTTAGGGGGTGTTTGGTTTTCCTGCATCAATAGAATTTGTTTCTCACCTAAGGAGTCAATTCACATAAATTCTCAAAGCTGCTCTCCTTTAAGGTACTGGCTTTTTTCTTTGCTGCATTGAAGTAACTCAGTATGTATGTGTACAGTGAAATTTTAACAGGATTTGCTTTTGTTTCCATGGTATAAAAATTTGGTTTTCTAAGAGGCATCATTGCTGTAAAGACGGATCTTGGCATTTATGTCTGGCCCGGCCCAGCCTTGGTTTCAGACTGTGCTTTAAACATCAGTCTGTCTTGTTATCCATTTGACGTAGTGAGAAAAAATTCATTCCAAAGACTTCATAGAACCTTTATGTTTGTATGTTTAACTGATGGTTGACTCTCCTGCATTCAGTATAGTTTCTATGTGTCACCAAAGTGAGTCAGTTCACGTGATGTTCTGAGCTACTCTCCATTCAGTTACTGGCCCTTTTTCTTCTTGTGCATTGAAGTAACTCAGTGACTATTTGTACAGCAACATTGTGATAGTTTACTTTTGTGTCCGTTGTCTGACCATTTGGTTTTCCAAGAATAAAGAGGCACCGTTACATAAAGATGTTTCTTGGCTGTTCCTGAAATAATTCTCCGGGATCCTACTCTGACCAGCCTGGGTCTCTCTGTCCAGCCCGCAGGTCCGTGTCCAGCCCGGCCCAGGCCTAGGTCCGGCTGAGCTTTCAGCGTCCCTCAGTCTGTCTTACTCTAGTACTTCACACTGTGAGGAATGATTCCTTCCCCCTTCTTTACAGTACCTCCGGGTTTCTGTGTTCGGGTCATGTCTGTTTTTCCTGCCTCCATGTAATTTCTCTGTTGAACCAATGTGAGTCAGTTCACATACACACTCTGAAATCTACTCTCAATTCAGAGAATGGCCTTTATCATTTTTGAGTTTAAGTAACTGTTTTTATACATCACAATTTGGAGAGGATTTTCTTTTGTTGTCATGGTAAGATTTAACTTGATGGTGCCCAGAGGGCTTTGTCCCTCCCGGCAGGCAAACTGCTGTGCCTGGCCAGGAGGCCTGTTGGCCCCAGTGCACCTTTGGCCTGGCCCACTGGGGTGCTGTGTCCGGCGCCTGAGGGCGCTCCCTGCCCGGCCCAGGCCTGGGATTCGGCCTGTGCTGTAAACGTCAGTCTGTCTTGTTCTAGTATTGAACACAGTGAGGGCGGAGTCATTCAACTCCTTTACATCTAGGTTTCTGTGCTTCGGTCGTGTTTTCCTGCACTCAACATAATTTCCATGTCGGACTAAAGTGGGTCAGTTCCCATAGATGTGCTCAAAGCTGCTCTCAATTCAGACTGGCCTTTTTTCTCCAGTGAGTTTACGTAACTCGCTTTGTATTTTTACAGCACAATTTTTATAGGATTTCTTTTGTTTCCGTTGCATTAAAATTTGGTTTTCTAAGAACAAAGAGGCATTTCTGTAAAGATGGTTCTTGGCCATTTCTGGACAATTTTCTGAGTTCTAACCCTGGCCTGGCAAGCGCTCTGTCCGGCCCGGTCCTGTCTCGGCCTGTCGGGCCCCGTCTGCAGGGCGCGCTCTGGTCTGGCCCGGCCCGGAATTTGGTGACAGCCCGGCCGGAGGGCTGTGTCTGGCCCAGCCCAGGGCTAGTTTTTCAGCCTGTGATTTAAACATCACTCAGCATGTTTTTCCCCTAGTATTTAACAGTGAGGAAAGTGCAGTCCTACCTCTTTAGCTTGCCATGGTTAGATCACGTTATGTTTCCCTCCATTCAATAATATTTCACAGTCTTATCTGGGTGAGTCAATTCACATCCATGTTCTCAAAGTAACTTCAATTTCAAGGACTTTTTTTTTTTTTTTGGCTAAATTGCTACTCTTTTTTCAAGCACAATTTTGACAGGTTAAATATTGTTTCCATGATAAGAAAATCTACTTTTCTAAGTATAAAGAGATCACTGCTGTGAGGGTGGTTCTTGGCCATTTGTGGAAAAGTTTTCTGAGATTCAACTCGGACCGGCCAGATACTGCCAGGCCCGGCCCGGGGGGCTGGGAGCTTTATTCTTTGGTGAGTTTCAGTAACTTTTTTTTACAGCACAATTTTGATAGGATTTTCTTTGGTTTCCATGGTATGAATATTTGGTTTTCTATGATTAAAGAGGCAACATGTCTGTAAAGATGGTTCTTGGCCATTTGGGAAAATTTCTGAGATCTCACTGACCGGCCTGAACGGGCTCTGTCCGGCCCGGGCCTGGGTTTCGACTGCATTAAACCTCAGTCTGGCCAGTTCTGGTGTTAAACACAGTGAAGAAAGATTCCTTCAAGCTTCTTGATATAGTACCTGTGGGTCTCCATGCTTAGGTGATGTGTTTTCTGCATTCAGTTTAATTTCAGTCTCACCTAAGGGAGTCAGTTCACATGTTCTCAAAGCAACTCAATTTAGTTACAGGCGTTTTATTTATTTTTTTTTGGTGAATTTAAGTTAGCGTGTGGGGGTTTCTTTAGCACAATTTTGATAGGATTAAATATTTCTATGATATGAAACTCTGGTTTTCTAAGTGCAAAGAGATAATTCCTGTAAAGATGGTTCTTGGCCATTTCTGGAGGGTTTTCTGAGGTTGAACTCGGACCGGCCAGGAGGGCTGTGTCTGGCCCGGCCAGGCCTGGGTTTCGGCCTCTGCTGTAACATCAGTGTGTCTTGCGCGAGTATTTAACATAGTGAGGAATGATCATTCCGGCTTCTCCACAGGACCTTTAGGTATCTATCTTCACGTCATGCTCACTTTTCCCGCAGCAGATGTAATTTCTGTGTCTCAGGTAAATGAGTCAGTTTTCATCTGTATTCTGCAAGCTGCTCTCAATTCAGTGCTGGCCTTTTTGACTTTAAGTAACTGTATTTCTACAGCACAATTTTCATAGGATTATCTTTTGTGTCCATTCTATGAACACTTGGTATTCTAAGATTACAGAGGAATCAAAACTGGTTCTTAGCCATTTCTGGAAAATCAGAGGTTGAACTCACACCGACCCCAGGGGCTGTGTCTGCCCCAGCTGGGAGCTCCTGTCGGGCGGCTGGGACGGGACCGGGCGGACGGACACGGGCGGGGAGCCCCCAGATGGCCAGGTTTGCTGGGGTCGCGGAAGGCGAGGCGGGGACCCCGCCGCCTCGGCTCGGGGGAGCGCAGGGGGCTGGTGCGTCTGCCCAGGAGCGGGTCCCCCTAACCCGCCCGCACAGGGAGCAGGAGCTTCCTGCAAACAGTGTCCCCCATCTAGGGCCGGGAAGGGGCCCTCGGGGGCGTCGCTCCGGGCGGGGTCTGGGCCGCAGGGGCTCGGCCCCTCGGGGTGCCCGGAGCGGGGACTGTGCTGTGCCCGGCGCGAGAGGCCCGCGGGTGCGGGCGGGCTCCCCGAGAGCCGGCCCTGCAGAGGGTCAGAGGCCCCGCGGGGACTGTCTGGGCAGGCGGGGGCGCCGCCCTGCGAGGGACAGAGCTGGGGGACGGGCCCGCGTGGGCACGGGGGGCAGGAGACGCCGCCCCGCCCTGCGGGCGCTGCCCTGAGCTGGTCTCTGCCGTCGGGGGGCGCGTCCCCAGGAGGGGTGCGTTTGCCGCTGACTGGGGGGTCACTGCAGGGTCTGGTCGGGCCGAGGCGCTGCGATGGGCCCGGGCGGCCCGCACCCCCCTCCGCGGCCTGGTCAGCGGGGTCCCCCGCGATGCCGCCCCGCCCCCGCGGGCTCTGGGTCTCGCCTGATTGTAAGTTCTTTCCCCGTCGGTGTGGTCCTTGGGGAGCACAGTCATGAATGAACCCCCAAATGGGCGGGGGCGGCTGCGTCCAGGCGGGGGGCGGCGTCTGGGGAACGGGGCGGACTCGGGGGACGGTGATGTCCGGTGGGGCGGATTCGGGGTACGGGGATGTCGGGGGGGCAGACTCGGGGAACAGTGAGGGGTGGGGCGAGCCGGTCCCGCCGCGGGGCGCAGGTGTGTGCGGCCGGGACGCGCCGCGGGGCGGGCTCGGGGAGTCACATTCACGGGCCCTAAGGCGGCTACGCGCGGGCCGGGGGGAGAGTGTGTGATACGGACAGATCGTGTGTCCATTAATCATACTAATCACATAATTACATAATAGATATGAATACATATGTATAATTATATCTATATAATAGATACATCATATAATTACACAAGTTATACAGTAAATTATGATTCATATAATTACATAATTATGAATATATAATTCTAGAATTACAGTAATATATAAGCATATAAATATAATTTTAGTATATAATTATATAAATATATTTATAAAAATATGAAATAATCATAATTTATATAATTATAAAATTAATATATAATTATAGTAATTTAATTGATATAATTAATATATGCTATATCATATACATAGTCATATATAGTATAATATATAGTATATAGTATATAAAAATGATATATAAAAATGTACAATATAATTATGAACTATATAACTATATAAAGTAATTATAAAAATGTTAATATAAAATTTTAATACAATATAATTTTAATATAAAATTATAAAATATAATGACATAAACATAATTGTATGATATATAATTATGATTTTATACAATATATAATTAACAAATAATTATACAATATATGACATATATGTAATGTTATATATTATACATAATATATGTTGATATATAATATACATAATGATTATATTGCATATTATACTTAAATATATAAACTTAATATACATGTTATAATATTTAATTATATGTTACATATTATATATATTTAATGTTATATGTTATATAATTAATATATATAATTAATATATTTATATTATATGCAAATATATAATCAATGTTATATATAATTGATATAATTGTTATATATTAATATATACAATTAATAATATATGATGATATATATCATAAATTTATTGCATGCAATTAATATGATATATCATAAATTTATCACATGCAATTAATAATATGATATATCATAAATTTATTGCATGCAATTAATATATGATATATAATTTATTGCATGCAATTAATATAATGATATATATTTTATTGCATACAATTAATATGTATAACATCATAACATACAATTAATGATATGATATATAGTATATTACATTACATTCAATTAATAATATATGATACATAGCATATCACATTGCATGCAATCAATATGATGTATAACATATAACATGAATGTAATATACAATATATAACATACAATTAATAATATACAATATATAACAGATAACATACACAACATGTTATATGTCATACTATTAATTGTAACATGTAATTAATATGATATATGACATAATTGTGTAAATAATTCCTGTTATGTTATATAAAATATATTAATATATAATTAACATACATGATTATGATTATGTAATTGATATATATGAATATGTATTAATACATAATTAGTATATAATCTTATGTATCACATAACTGTATATTTATATAGTTTTTTATAATTTTATATTAAAACTATTGTATTCAAATTTTACGGTAACATTTTATTTTACATAATTACATTATTTATATAGTTATATAGTTCATAATATATATCATGCAATGTACCTTGTTATATATCATTTTTATATACTATATACTATACATTTAATATATGCTATATCGTGTTTCATATTATGTATTTTATATAATTATATCAATTAAGTTTCTATAAATCACATTTTATAATAGCATTATATAATTTATAAAAATATATATAATCTATAGATATTGCTAGAAGCTAGGTATAGTTATATATAATGTAGCTCTATGGATTATATATACTTACAGATAACTATATATATATATTTATATTTATAGCTATATAGTTATAGATATCTATATGTAGACTTATGTCTGTAACTATATGGTTATAGATATATAGAGACGTATGCCTGTAACTATATGGTTATCGATAACTATATATAGATGTGTCTAGGTAACATTGGCTAATATTGGTTAATATTGGTGCGCTACACTTCTCCCTTATGATCAGTGTTTTCCTAAATAGATTCATCCAGTTGTGTTTTTCCGAGTCCATTTTGATAAACTATAAAAATAATTATGGTTCGGTCTATTTTATCTGGTTCCTCATATTGTCCTGTGAAGTCTGAATTGTGAGGCTGTGAGTCCAATGTCGTGAGATTTCAGGTGGCAGCAGTGACCAGCGTGTTTATCAGGTGCCTGGTTGGCCTTTCTGGGGGAGATACTGTCTTGTGTTACTTAAAACACATCCTGTAAATTTATCCGCTAATGACTTTTCAGAGAAGAGAAGGTTGAGACTGGGCTATAGCTTTGAAAATCCATGTGTTTTTTTTTTCCAAGTCAAAAATGTTATTAAGGAAAGATCTTTCTATGCCATGGAGTACTAATAGCGATCACCTTTTTTTGTTTTTATTTGTGTCTTTTACATTACTGCATATTCTCCGTAGGTTTCCCACCACCAGTTCACCTATTTTTAAAGTAATTGTGTTGTACATAGATTCAAGGAGGCCAGAAAAGTGTGATTAATGGGAAATACAGTACCTGTAGGTTTAAATGCTTAGGTGATGTTGTGTTTTTCTGCATTGTTTATTTTATTTATACATACAAGCTGGGGTACAGGCCAGAGGCGTGGGGTGGCGAGAGGGTTCACCAGAGACAGAGTGGGGAGCAGAACAGGCAGATTGACTGATGGACACTGCTGAGGGGAGCAGCGGGCGAGGCAGGAGAGGTCTGCTGCGCCATGTGGGAATCTCCCTGGCGGGGCGTTGAACTCACATCGCTGCTGCCGACAGCTCCACAGCGCAGCGCTCAACTGCTGCGACACCGGGGAGGTCCATTTGTGAATTTTCTGAGCTCTGACTCTGACTGGCCTGGCAAGGGCTCTGTCGGGCCCCGCCTGCAGGGCGCGCTCTGGTCTGGCCCGGCCAGGAGTTTGGTGACAGCCCGGCCGGAGGGCCGTGTCTGGCCGAGCCCAGGGCTAGTTCTAAGGCCTGTGATTTAAACATCACTTAGCCTTTTTTTTCCTAGTATTTCACAGAGTGAGGAAAGTGCAGTCCTACTTCTTCATTGTGCCTTTAGCTTGCCGTGGTTAGATCACGTTATGTTTCCCTCCATTCAATAAAATTTCTGTCTCACTGAATTGAGTCAATCCACATACATGTCCTCAAAGCAACTCAAAATTCAGTTACGGCCTTTATTTTTTTTTTTTAATTGCGATTTTAAGTTACTCAGTTTGGTTTTTCACAGCGCAGTTTTGATAGTATTAAATATTGCTGTCATGGTATGAGAATTTGGTTTTGTAAGTATAAAGAGATCATTACTGTAAAAGTGGTTCTTGGCCGTTTCTGGAAACTTTTTCTGACATTAAACTTGGACCAGCCAGAAACTGCCCAGTCCTGCCGACAGGCTGCGTGCTTTTTACTTTGGTGAGTTTCAGTAACTAGGGGTTTTTTTACAGCACAATTTTGATGGGATTTTCTTTGGTTTCCATTCTATGAATACTTGGTTTCTATGGTTAAAGAGGCTTCGTTACAGTAAAGGCGGTTCTTGGCCATTTTGAAAATTTTTTTGACTTCTCTGTTTTCCTGCATCGATAAAATTTCAGTCTTACCTAAGTGAGTCAATTTACATGTTGGCAAAGCAACTCCACTTTAGTTACAGGCCTTTTTTTGGTGGGGGGGGGATTTTAAGTCTTTTTTTTACAGAACAATTTTGATGGGGATAAATATTGTCTCCACGCTTAGAAAATTTGATTTTCTAGGCATAAAGACATCAGTACTGTAAAGACGGTTCTTGGCCATTTCTGGAAGTTTTCTGAGATTGAACTAAGACCAGCCAGGCGGGCTGTGTGATTTTTTTTCTTAGGTTTAGTTTAAATAACTTTCTTTACAGCACAATTTTGATATGATTTTCTTGTGTTTCTGTTGTATAACTACTTTGTTTTCTATGATTAAAGAGTGATCATGACAGTAAAGTTGGTTCCTGGCCATTTCTGAAAAATTTTCTTAGATCAGTGGCGTGGAAAGGCTCTGAATGCACCAGGGCCCTGGTTTTCGAGTGTGCATTAAAAATCAGATTTTCTTGTTCTAGTATTAAACAGAGTGAGGAAAGATTCCTTCACACTTCTTTATAATACCTTTAGGTTCCATGTTTTGGTAATAATATGCTTTCCTGCATTCAACTTCAGTCTGCCCTAAGTGCGTCAATTCACATGTTCTCAAAGCTACTCACAATTTAGTTACAGGCCTTTCTTTTTGGCAGATTAACTTACTGGTTTTTTACAGCACAGTTTTGGTAAGACTAAATATTGTTTCCATGCTAAGAAAGGTTGCTTTTCTAAGTATAAATAGATCATTACTGTAAAGACGGTTCTTGGCCGTTTCTGGGAAAGTTTTCTGAGATTTAACTCGGACCGGCCGGGAAAAGTCTGTTCGGCCCGGAGGGCTGTGTCCTTTTGCTTTTGTGAGTTTAACTAACTGGTTTTGTTACAGCACAATTTTAGAAGGATTTTCTTTCATCTCCATTGTATGAATATTTGGTGTTCTATGATGAAAGAGGCTTCGTTACAGAAAAAATGGTTCTTGGCCATTTCTGTACTATTTTCTGAAATCAGATCTGACCGGGCCAGAAGTGCCTCTGTCGGGCCCATCGGCCTGTTTTTCGGACTGGACTTTAAACATCGCTGTGTGTGTCTGCTGTTGACCACAGTGGGGGCAGAGTCATTCCAGCTATACATAGGCCCTTTTGTTTTCATGTTTACATCGTTTTGTTTTCCTGCATCAATATAATTTCTCTGTGTAAAGTTAGTTCACATACATGTTCTCAGAGCAAGTCAATTTAGCTGCAGGCTGATTTCTTTGAGTTGAAGTAAATCACTTCGTATTCTTTTCTGTTACAATTTCGATAGGATTTACTTTTGTCCCGTAGTATGAAAATGTCTCTGTATTCTTAGAAAAGCACGTCATTACCATAAAGACGGTTTTTGGCCATTTCTGGAAAATTTTTCTGAGATCTCTGCCAGCCCGGAGGGTTTTCTCTGCCCAGCCCAGGCCGGTGCTTTAAACAGCGATGAGTCTGTCTTGTTCTCGTACTTAAGACAGTGAGGAAAGATTCATTCCCACTTCTTTATAGCACCGTTGTAACAAGGGGTCCCCAGGAAAAGAGGGGTTCCCTGTTCCCTGCCCCACCCAAGGCGGGGGAGCTGAGCAGGAGAGAAGCTGGAGAGAGGAGATGGGGCGGGAAGGAGCAGACGGGCCAGAGGCGGCGCAGGGAGCAGAGACGCGTGAGGAGGCTGTAGCGGCTGGACGGGCCGAGACAGACGGGGGGAGACCCCCAGGGAGGGGCAGTGGCAGCGCTGAGCTGGGTTTTGATTTTGCTCTTTTCCCCCCAGACTGGTCTGTGCCTGACCCTTTTCTGTGGGTCCCTGCCGGAAGGGGCTTAGACTGGGGCAGCTTTTGGCTTTGGCCAATCCCATTTGGGTGGACTTTTACCCACGAGGGGATGGGTAACTTTGGGTGCTTGATCTAAAACTATATTCTCTGTCTTGTCTAATTGTATTAAGGTTTCCTTCCAGTACAAGTCTTAAGTGTTTCGTGTTGGTGCGGCGCATGGCAGAACCTATATAACCGGGCAGGTTTGGGGGTCCTGGGCTGAACCCCTCCCTCTGCCCTGTGAAACCTTTAGATTTGTGTTTTTTCCTGCATTCAATATAATTTCTATGTCTCAGGTAAATGAGTGAATTTTCATCTATGTTCTCAAATCTCTCAATTGAGAGACTGCCCTTTTTTTTGGGAGGAGTTTGTTCAAGCACATTTTTGATAGGATTAAAGATTGTTCCTATGGTATGAAATTTGGGTTTTCTAAGATGAAAGAGGCATCATTACTGTAAAGATGGTTCGTGGCCATTTCTGGAAAAGTTTTCTGAGTTTGGACACGGCCCGGCCCGGCCCGAGGGTTCTGCCCGGCCCTCCTGGGGGGGTTGTGTTGGCCCGGCGGCCTGGGTTTGACTGTGCATTAAACGTCAGTCTTTCGTGTTCTGGTATTAAACATAGTGAAAAATATTCCTTCAAACTTCTTTATAGTATCTTTAGGTTCCATGTTTTGTATGTTCCTACAATGAATTTAATTTCAGTTTCTCCTAAGTGAGTCAATTTGCATACATGTACTCAAAGGAACTCATTTAGTACAGGACTTTTTTTTTTTGGCGAATTTGTTAGTCTTTGTATGACACAATTTTCATACGATTAAATATCGCTTTCTTTAATAAGGAATCTCGGTTTTCTTCATATAAAGAGATCTTTACTGTAAAGACGGTTCTTGGCCATTTCTGAAAGTTTTCTGAGTTTTAATTTGGACCGGCCGGGAAAAATCTGTTTGGCCCAGGCCGGCCGGAGGGCTCTGTCTGATTTTCTTTGGAGAGTCTCACTGTTTAGAGTACACATTTGATTGCCTTTTTCCTGTTGTGTGAATTTTTGGTCTTCTATGATTAAAGATCCATAATTACAGTAAAGATGGGTCTAGGCCATATGAAAAAGTTTTGAGCTCTAACTCTGTCCGGCGTGGTTGGAGGATTGTGCCGGCCCGGCCCAGGCCTGGGTTTCAGACTGTGCTTGAGTCATCAGTCTGGCCTGTTCTAGTAGTTAACACGGTGAGGACAGATTCATTCCAGCTTCATATTGCACCTTTAGGTTTCTATGTTTAGGGACTGTTTTGTTTCCCTGCATTCAATCTAATTTCTGTGTCTGACCTGAGTCAATTCACGTGCCTGTTCTCAAAGCTACTCAATTGACTTGCTGGCCGTGTTTCTTTGCTGAGTTTAAGTAACTTTTTTTTAACAGCACAGTTATGACAGGAATTTCTTTTGTTTCCATAGTGTGAAACGTTGGTTTTGTAAGATTAAAGAGGCATGTCATTATAGATGGTTCTTGGCCATTTCTGAAACATTTTCTGAGATCTAACTGACCTGTCTGGAGACAGCTGTGTGGCCCGGCCCAAGCCTTGGTTTCGCTGTGCTTTAAATATCACTCAGTCTCGCTTGTTCTAGTAGTTGAAAGAGTGAGGAAAGATGCTTTACAACCTCTCTATAGTATCTTAAGTTTTCTATGTTTAGGAAATGTTTTGTTGCCTGCTCCGATATAATCGTTGCATCTTACCAAAGTGAGTCAATTCACATATATGTTCTCAAAGCGGTTCAGTTACTGGCTTAGGTAACTCCGTTTGTATTTTTACAGCAGAATTCTATAGGATTTACTCTTCCCCATGGCTTTCTAAGATTAAGGAGGCATTAATACCATAGAGCTGGTTCTTGGACATTTATGGAAAAGTTTTCCGAGATTTAACTGGGCCCGGCCCGAGCCTGGGTTCTTGAACCCGCAGTAAACATCAGACCTGCTTGCTCTAGCATTAAACTGCGAAGAAAGATTCCTTCAAACGTCTTTATAGTACCGTTAGGCTCCATGCGTAGGTGATGTTATGTTTTCCTACATTTAACTTAATTTCACAGTCTTACCTACGTGAGTCAATGCACATGTTCTCAAAGCAACTCACAATTTAGTTACTGGCCTTTTTGTGTGTGAAAATACTTTTTTTATAGTAAAATTTTGATAGGATTAAATACTGTTTCCATGATAAGAAAACTTGATTCCCTAAGTATAAAGAGATCATTTTGTAAAGACTGTTCTTGGCTATTTCTGGAAAGGTTTTATGAGATTAAACTCAGACCAGCCGGGAAAACTGTCAGGCCCAGCCTAGCGGGCTGTGTGCTTTGTTCTTTAACTTTTTTTGCAGCACAATTTTGATAGGATTGTTTTGTGTTTCCATAGTTTGACTATTTGGTTCTAAGACTGAAGTTGCATCATCACTGTATAGATGGTTCTTGCCCATTTCTGGAATTGTTTTCTGCTATTTAACTGCCCGTGGCCTGGGTTTCAGACTGTTCTTTAAACATCCCTCAGTCTTTATTCTAGTAGTTAACATAGTGTGGGAAGATTCATTCCAAATTCTTTATAGTACCTTTAGGTTTGTATGTTTACATCATTTTGTTTTCCGGATTTCTATATTTCTTTTTTTCTAAAGATTTATTTATGCATACAAGGGGGGGTACAGGCCAGAGGCGTGGGGCGGCGAGAGGGTTCACCAGAGACAGGGTGGGGAGCAGTACAGGCAGATGGACGGAAACTGCTGAGGGGAGCAGCGGTTGAGGCCGGAGAGGTCTGCCGCGCCATGTGGGACTCTCCCCGGCCGGGCGTGGAACTTGCGTCCCCACTGCAGACAGCAACACTGCGCAGCTCTTAACTGCTGTGCCACCAGGGAGGCCCATAATTTCCATGTATTAGGCAAATGAGTCCATTTTTATGTGTATTGTCAAATCTACTCAATTCAGAGACTGGCCTTTTTTTCTTGGTTTGAGTAACTTTTTTTCAAAACACAATTTTAATAGGATTTTCTTTTTCCATTGTATGAAAATTGTTTTCTAAGATGAAAGAGGCATCATTACTGTAAAGATGGTTCTTGGCCATTTCTGGAAACGTTTTCTGATACTTGACTCACTGGCCGGAGGGCTCTGTCCTGCCTGGCCAGGAGGGCCGTGTCTGTCCCAACCTTGGTTTTTTGGCCGGTGCTTTAAACACCACTCAGTGTTTTTTTGTTCTTCTATTTAACATGCAGAGGACAGAGTCTTTCCAACTTCTTGATAGTAATTGTAATGGGGGGCAGGAAAAGGGGGTGTTCCAGGTTCCCTGCCCACCCCAGGAGGGAGGGTGCAGCTGAGCAGGAGAGACCGAAGCTGGAGAAGGAAGGCGCTAGAGGAGCGTGGGGAGGAGGCAGCAGAGGGGCCAGAGGCGGCGCGGGGAGCAGAGACGGGTGAGGAGGCTGCAGCGGCTGGACGGGCCGAGACAGACGGGGGGAGACCCCCAGGGAGGGGCAGTGGCAGCGCTGAGCTGGGCTTTGAGTCTGTTCTTCTCCCCCAGAACTGTCTGGCTGTTTCTGACCCTCTCCTGTGGGTCCCCCGGAAGGTGTGTTAGACGTGGGGCGGCTTTCTGGCCAGGCTTTGGCCAGTCCCATTTGGGTGGACTTTTGCTCACGCGGTGATGGGTGACTGGGTGCTTGATTTAAAACTGTTGTGTCTTTCCTGCTTGTGTTAGTTTCTTTCCACTGAAGGTCTGTATGTTTTGTGCTGATGGGGCGGGTGGCAGAGCCTGTTTAGCGCGGGCAGCTTTGGGGGTTCTGGGGGGCCCCTCGCCTGCAACAGCTTTAGCTTTCTGTTACATCATCATTTGTTTCCCTGAGTTCAGTGTAATTTCTGTGTCTTAGGGTCAATCTCAATTTTCAAATGTTCTCAAACCTAATCTCAATTCAGAGACTGGCCTTTTTTCTTTGAGTTAAGTAACTTTTTTTTTTTTTTTACAACACAATTTCAATAGGATTTTCTTCCGTTTCCATTGTATAAAAATCTGGTTTTCTAAGATTAAAGATCCTCATTTATGTAACGGTGGTTCTTGGCCATTTCTGGACAAGTTTTCTGAGATTGAACTCGGACCCGCCGGCGGGCTCAGTCTGGCCCGGACGGAAGTGTGTGGCCCGGCCCCTGCCTGGGTTTGGACTGTGCTGCAAACCTCTGTCTGGCTTGTTTGCTGTGTCACAGAGTGCAGCACGATTCCTTCACACTTTATAGAACCTTCAGGTGTCCATGTTCAGTGGTGACGTGTTTTCCTGCATTCAGTTTAATTTGTCTTCCCTGAGTGAGTCGATGTTCTCAAAGCTACTCACAGTTTAGTTCCAGGCCTTTCTTTTTGGCGGATTTAACTTACTGATTTTTTACAGCACGGTTTTAATAGGACTAAATATTGTTTCCATGATAAGAAAAGTTGCTTTTCTAAGTATAAGGAGATCATTACTGTGAAGATGCTTCTCGGCCGTTTCTGGGAAAGTTTTCTGAGATTTAACTCGGACCGGCCGGGAAAAGTCTGCTCGGCCCGGAGGGCTGTGTCCTTTTGCTTTTGTGAGTTTAACTAACTGGTTTTGTTACAGCACAATTTTTATAAAAAATAAACAATTTTATAAACAAATATATAATTATATAAATATAATTATGAATGTAATTACATGAATTACATAAATACAAAACCATATAAGTATAGTATATAATTATATATAAAAATATATAAAATATAACATATTTATAAAAATATGAAATTATAAATTGCATAATTATGTTCTAATGTCTATATAATTTATAGAAAATTAATTGATATGATTATATAATATACTTGATATGATTATATATGTGATTATATATTATATAATTGATATGATTATATAATACACTTGATATGATCATATATATGATTATATATTATATAATTGATATAATCATATATGATTAATATTATATAATATATAGTATATAGAATGATATATAACAATGTACAATATGATATATAATCATAAACTATATAAGTATATGAATAATGTTAAAATGTTAATATAAAATTTTAATACAATCATGTCAATATAAATTAATATAATTATATAAATATGTAATTGATACATAATCATGATTATATATTATATGTTAATTATATATAATATATAATATATATCATAGGTAATTAATATGCATTAATGTATGACATACATAATTATATAATATATATTAATATATAATATACATAGTTATATATAATATATTAATATATAAACTCAGTAACTCACTTGTATTTTTTCAGCACAATTTTGATAGGATTTCTTTTGTTTCCATTGCTTTAAATTTGGTTTTCTAAAAAGGCATTTCTGTAAAGATGGTTCTTGGCCATTTCCGGAAATGTTTTCTGATATTTAACTCGGACCAGCCTGGAGGGCTGTGTCTGCCCCACCCCACAACTGGTTTTTTTGTCCTGTGCTGTAATATCAGTGTTGTTTCTTTTTTCTATTTACATAGGAAAGATGCATTCCAACGTCTTTTATAGTACCTTTAAGTTTCCATGTTTAGGTCATTTGTTGTTCTTCTGCATTCAACATAATTTCGAGCCTTTCCAAAGTGAGACAATTCATGTACGTGTTCTCAAAGCAACTCACAATTTAGTTGCAGGCATTTTTTTTTGGGGGGGGTGGGGGGAAAATTTAAGTTACTGTTTTTTGGGTTTCTTTTACAGCACGATTCTGATAGGTTAAATATTGTTTCCAGAACAAGAAACTTTGGTTTTCTAAGTATAAAGAGATCATTACTGTAAAGACGGTTCTTGGACATTTCTGGAAAGGTTTTCTGAGATTTAACACGAAACGGCCACGAAAACTCTGTTTGGCCCCACCCTGGTGGGCTGTGTGCTTTTTTCTTTGGTGAGTGCAGTAACTTTTATCAGAGCACAGTTTTTATAGGATTTTCTTTTGTTTCCATTGTATGAATATTTGGTTTTCTATATTAAAGAAGCATTACACAGTACAGATGGTTCTGGGCCATTTGTGAAAATTTTGAGATCTGACCTGAGTCCAACCAGGTTGTTTTTTTTTTTTTTTTTTTTTTTTTTTGGCCCAGCCTATGGCCTTGGTTTCCGCCTGTGCCTTAAACTGCAGTCTTTGCTGTTCTAGTATTAAACATAGTGAAGAAAGGTTCCTTCAAGCTTCTTTGTAGTATCTGTAGGTTTAAATGCTTAGGTGATGTTGTTTTCCTGCATTCAGTTTAATTTCAGACCTAAATGAGTCAATTCACATGTTCTCAGACTTCAATTTTAGTTATAGGTCTTTTTTTTTTTTTTGTGAATTGAAGTTACTTGGTTTGTGAGGGTTTTTTTAGCACAATTTTGATAGGATTTTCTCTTGTTTCTATAGTAAGAAAATTTGGTTTTCTAAGATTAAAGAGGCATTGTTACAGTAAAGAGGGTTCTTGGCCATTTCTGCAAAAGTTCTCAAGATGGAACTCAGACCGGCCGGAGGGGAAGGCTGTGTGTGGCCGCACAGAGGGCTGGTCTGGCCTGGCCGGGACGGCACTCTCTGGGCCGACGGGGGGGTCTGTTTGGTCTGGGCCTGGGGGGCTGTGAGGGTCGGGCCGGCCGAGAGGGCTGGGTCAGGCTCCTCAGTGGGGGTGGGGGGTGTCTGGCCCCGCCAGGAGGCCCATATCCGGCCCGTCCACTCCTGGTTTTCCCGCCTGTGCTTTAAACATCACTCAGGGTGTTTTGTTCTAGTATTTAATGCAGGACAGATTCATTCCAACGTCTTTATAGCACATTTCGGTCTCCATGTTTAGGGGGTGATGTGTTTTCCTGCATTCAGTTTAATTTCACAGTCTTCCCTCAGTGAGTCAATGCACATGTATGTTCTCAAAGCAACTCACAGTTCAGAGACTGCCCTTTACTTTTTTGATGAATTTAAGATACTTAGTTGGCTTCTTTACAGCACACTTTTGATAGGATTAAATATTGTTTCTATGGTATGAAAATCTGGTTTTCTAAGAGCAGAGAAATAATTACTGTAAAGATGTTTCTTGGCCATTTCTGGAGGGTTTTCTGAGATGGAACTTGGACCTGCCAAGAGGGCTGTGTCTGGCCCGGCCAGGCCTGGGTTTCGGCCTCTGCTGTAAACATCAGTCTGTCTTGCTCGAGTATTTAACATAGGAAAGATTCCAAAGTTTTTGTAGTACCTCTTGGTTTCTGTGTTTAGATCATGTTTTCTTCGGCATTCAACATATTTTCTATGTGACTAAAGTGAGTCAATTCACATAGATGTTCTCAAAGCCACCCTTGTTTCAGAGACTGGCCTTTTTTTCTCTAGTGAGTTTAAGCAACTCATTGTGTTTTTTTACAGCACAATTTTGTGTCCATTGTATGAAAATTTGGTTTTCTAAGATTAACTTTGTATGCGGGAAATGTATTTATACGTTTTACGTTGACTGGTAGTAGCAAACTACCCGCAAACAATGTGTTAAATAGCCATCATTTCTGTAAAGATGGTTCCTGAACATTTCTGGAAAAGTTTTCTGAGATTGAACTCAGACCGCCTGGGAGGACTTGTCTCGGAGCGGGGGTCTTCCCTGGCCCAGGCCTGGGTTTCGGCCTGTGCTGTAAACATCAGTCTGTCTTGTTCTAGTATTCAACACAGTGAAGAAAGATTAATTCTAACTTCTTCATAGTCCCTTTAGGTTTCTGTGTTCAGGTCATGTGTTGTCCTGCATTCAACATAATTTCTGTGTCTGACCAAAGTGAGTCAATTCACATAGATGTTCTCAAATCACTCTCAGTTCAGACACTGGCCTTTTTCCTTTGGTGACTTTAAGAAACTCACTTTTTCTTTTTATACAGCACAATTTTGCCAGGATGTTCTTTTGTTCCCATTGTATGAATATTTGGTTTTCTGTGATTAAAGAGGCTTCGTTAGAGGAAAGATGGTTCTTGGCCAGTTCTGAAAAACCTCCTAAGTCTGCCGGGCTGGAAAGGGCTGTGTCCCGGGGAGGGTTTGTAGGCCCGGCCCGGGGCCTGGTTTCCGACTTGCATTAAGCATCAGTCTGGCCTGTTCTAGTATTCAACGTAGTGAAGAAAGATTCATTCCAAATTCTTCATAGCCCCTTTAGGTTTCCATGTTTAGGTGATGTTGTGTTTTCAACAGTTGAATTTCAGTCTTAAGTGAGTCAACTCACATACATGTCCTCAGAACAACTCACAATTTAGGATTAAAAATTGTTTCCATGATGAGAAAATTTGGTTTTCTATGTATGGAGAGATCATTATTAAGACATTTCTTGGCCATTTCTGGAAAAGTTTTCTAATTTAGAGCGGACCAGCCGGGAAAACTCTTTGGCCCGGCGCCTGTGTGCTTTTTCCTTTGGTGAGTTAAAGTAACTGGTTTTTTACAGCACAGTTTGGCTCAGGTTTTCTTTTGTTTCCATTCTATGAATATTTGGTTTTCTATGATTAAAGAGGCCTCGTTACAGTAAAGATGGTTCTTGGCCGTTTCTGAGAAATTTTGGGATCTAGCTCTGTCCGGTCCGGCCTAGCCTTGGTTTCAGACTGTACTTTATAAACATCAGTCTGTCTTGTTCTAGTATTAACATAGGAAAGATTAATTCCAGCTTCTTTATTGTACCTTTAGCTTTCTATGTTTAGGTCATGTTCTGTTCTCCTGCCTTCAATTTCTCTGTCTTATCTAAATGATTCAGTTCACATCTATGTTCTCAAAGCTTCTCTCCAGAGACTGCCTTTTTCTCATTGGTGCATTGAAGTGACTCAGTTCTTATTGTTTGAACTGCACCATTTTGGTACAACTAAGTATTTTTTCTGTGGTATGAAAATCTAGCTTTCTAAGAATAGTGAGGCATCTTTTTTGTAAAGATGGTTCTTGGCTGTTTGGAAAATTTTTCTGGGATCTTACTCTGACCGGCCCTGAGATCTGGTCTGCTTGGCCTTAGGAGGCTGTTTCTGGCCTGGCCTGGCCTAGTCCTGGGCTTCAGCCTGTGCCTTAATCTTGTCTGTCTTAATCTTGTATTTAACATAGGAAAGATTCATTTCAACTTCTTATAGTACTTTAGATTTCTATGTCTTGGTCATTTCTGGTTTCTTGCATTGAATGTAATTTCTGTGACTGACCTAAGTGAGTCAATGGACACACATGTTCTCAAAGCTTCTCAATTCATTTCCTGGCCCTGTTTCTTTGGTGCATAAAGTAACTTTCTATTTTTACAGAAAAACTTTTTTTTAAGTATTTATTTTTGCATGCAAGCTGGGGTACAGGCCAGAGGCGTGGGGCAGCGAGAGGGTTCACCAGAGACAGAGTGTGGAGAAACAGGCAGATGGACAGAAACACACTGCTGAGTGGAGCAGCGGGCAAGGCAGGAGAGGTCTGCCGCACCATGTGGGGATCTCCCCGGCCGGGCGTCGAACTCTCATCGCTGCTGCCAGCAGCTCCACAGCGCAGAGCCCAACCTCTGCACCACCGGGGGCTCAGGGAGGCCCTTTTACAGCAAAACTTTGATAGGATTTACTCTTGATTACATTTTTTGTAAAGTTGGTTTTCAAAGATGAAAGAGGCATCACTGCTTTAATATGGTCCTGGGCCATTTCTGATAAACTTTCCTGACATTGAACTCAGACCAGCCGGGGGGTGCGTCTCTGGCCCCCCGGGAGGGCACTGTCGGGGTCTAGGGCTGTGTGGGCCCAGCCGAGGGCTGTGTGGGCCCGGCCTGCAGCTTTTCACCGGTCTGGCGGGAGGTCTGTGACTGCCGGGCCTGACCGTCTGGCCGGTTCCGGAGATCTCTGGGCCAGAGGGCTGTGTCTGGCCCAAACCAGGCCTGGGTTTCAGACTGTGCTTTAAACATCTGTCTGCTTCTACTATTTAACACAGTGAGGACGGATTCATTCCATCCTCCTTGTAGTACATTTAGGATTCTATGTTTAGGGAATGTTGTGTTTTCCTGCATTCAGTGTAATCTCAGTTTGCCCTAAGTGAGTCAATGCACATACAGGTTCTAAAGCAGCTCTCGATTCAGAGACTAGCCCATTCTTCTTTGGTGCATGCAGGTGACTCAGTTTGAATATTTACAACACAATTTGGTAAGATTTACTTTTGTTTCCATGGTATGAAAATTTGGTTTTCTAAGAATAAGATGGATCTTGGCCATTCCTGGAAAATTCTCTGGCTCTAAATCTGACAGTTTGCAGGTCTGTGTGGGGCCCGGCAGGCTGTCAGCACCCTGGACAGCTGCCTCCTGCCCAGCATGGGCTGAGGTTGGGCTTAGCTTTAAATATCACTGTCTCATTCTGCGTTTAACATAGTGAGGAATTATTCATTCCAGCTTCTCTCTAGGACCTTAGCTTTCTATGTCAGGGAATGTTGGTTTTCCTGCATCAACATAATTTCTGTCTAAAGTGGGTTAATTCACATACATGTTCTCGAAGCAACTCAATGTAGTTATTGGCCTTTTATTTTTCGTGTTTAAGTTACCCAGTTTGTTTTTTTTTTTTTTTACAGCACAATTGTGATAGGATTAAATATTTCCATAATAAGAAAACTTGGTTTTCTAAGTATAAAGAGATCACTATGCTAAAGATGGTTCTTGGCCATTTCTGGAAAAGTTCTCTCAGATTTAACTCAGACCAGCCAGGAAACGGCCCCAGGTCCATTTCTGGCCCCGCCTAAAGCCTGGGTTTCAGCTTGTGCTGTAAACCTCAGTCTTGTTCTGGTATTAAACACAGTGAAGAAAAATTCCTTCAAACTTCTTTATGGTAGTTTTAGTTCTGCAAGTTTAAGTGAAGTTGTGTTTTCTTGCATTCAATTTAATTTGTCTTACCTAAGTGAGTCAATTCACATACAGTTTCTCAAAGCAACTCAGGTTAGTTACAGGCCTTTTTTTGTGTGTGTGTTAGTTTTTTTTTTTTTCAGTACAATTGTCATAGGATTAAATAATGCTTCCAGGATAAGAAAATTTGATCTTCTGAGTATAAAGGGATCATTATTGTAAAGATGGCTCTTGGCCATTTCTGCAAAAGTTTTCTGAGATTTAACCCAGACCAGCCAGAAAAACTGGCCTGGCCCAGCGGGCTGTGTGCTTTTTGCTTTGGTGAGTTTCATTAACTGGGTTTTTATTTACAGCACGATTTTGGCCGGATGTTCTTTTGTTTCCGTTGTATGAACATTTGCTTTTCTATGATTGAAGAGGCATCGTCACAGTAGAGACGGTTCTTGGCCATTTTTGAAAATTTTTCTGCGCTCTCTGACCGCCCTGGGAAGGACCTGTCCTGACTGCCTGGCGGTCTGTCAGCCCCGCCGAGGGTGTGTCCAGCCGGCCCGAGGTTTTTTCACTGGCCCAGCGAGACTTCTGCAATCGCCGGGCCAGAGGGCTGTCTGAGCGGTTCTGGAGGTCTGTGTCGGCCAGTTGTGGCCCGTCTCTGGCCGGCCCAGAAGACTGTCTGGCCCCTTCCTGCCTTGGCTCCCGCCTGTGCTTTCAACTTCAGTTTTTCTTGTTCTAGTATCTAACAGTGAACAGTCATTCCAGTGTCTTCATAGTACCCTTGGGTTTCTATGTGTATGTGATGGTTTGGTTTCCTGCATCCAGTATAACTTCTGTGTCTTACAAGCTAAGTGAGGCAATTCACATGCACTGTTACCCTCAATTCAGAGCCTGGACCTTTTCCTTCGGTGCACTGAAGTAACTCAGCTGCTATTCTTACAGTGACATTTTGATAGGATTTGCTTGTTTCTGTTACAGGGCAGAGCGAGGGACACGCAGAACCCCCAAACTGCCCACTCCAAATAGGTTCTGCCGTCCCCTGCATCAGTACAAAACATACAGACCTTAAGTGGAAAAAAAAACTTTAATACAATGAATTTACAGTACAGAATAGAAAGAGAATACTTTCTAAATGGAGCCCCCTTGTTACCCATCCCCTCGTGGGTCAAAGTCCACCCAGATGGGATGGGCCCAAAGCCAGGCCCAGAAGCTGCCCCCAGTCTAAAGCCCCTTCCTGAGGGACCCACAGAAAAGGGTCAGAAACAGACAAGTCTGGGAGGAAAAGAGCAAAATCGAAGCCAAGGTCAACGTTGCCGCAGCCCCCTCCCCACGGGGGTCTCCCCCGCGTCTGTCTCAGCCCGTCCAGCCGCTGCAGCTTCTCCACACGTCTCTGCTCCCTGAGCCTCCTCTGGCTCCGTCTGCTTCCTCCTCCTGTCTCTCCTCATCTCTCCTGTCAGCTCCACCCTCCCTGGGGGGTGCAGGCAACCTGGAGCCTCCCCCTTTTCTTGGGGACTCCGGTACTAGTCCAGGGTATGAATTCTGGTTTTCTAAGATGAAAGAGCATCATTTCTGTAAAGACGGGTCTTGGCCACTTCAGGAACATTCCTCTGGGATCTCTGACCAGCCCGGAGCAGAGGTCTTTGTGGCAGCGGCCGGCTCGGGGGAATGTGTGTGGCCGGCCCAGGCCTGGGGTTCGGACTGTGCTTTTAACGTCAGTCTGTCCTGTTCTGTATTTAACACAGTGAGGACAGAGTCATTCCAGCTTTATTGCACCTTTGCATTTCTACGTGTAGGTGATGGTTTGTTTGCCTGCAGTCAGCATAAATTATGTGAGTCAGTTCACATAAATGTTCTCAAAGCCTCTCTCCATTCACTGGCCCTATTTTAGCTGCATTGAGGTAACTCGGGTTGTATTTTTACAGCACAAGTATGATAGGATTTACTTTTGTTTCCATGGTATGAAAATTCGGTTTTGTAAGAATAAAGAGGCGGCATTACTGTAAAGACGGTTCTTGACCATTTTTGGAAAAGTTCTCTGGGCTCCTACTATGACCGTTCCAGTTGGGCCCGGCCACTGTCTGGGTTTCGGGCTGTGTTTTCAGCAGAGGACTCTCGTTCTAGTATTAAACACAGTGAACAAAGATTCACTCCAACTTCTTATAAAGCCTTTAGGTTTCTAGGTTTAGGAAATATTTGGTTTTCCTGCATCGATAAAATTTCTATGTCTCACCTAAGGAGTCAATTCACAAATTCTCAAAGCTGCTCTCCATTGAGATACTGGCTTTTTTCTTTCAGCATTGATGTAACTCAGTATGTGTGTTCCCAGCCAAATATTAATAGGAATTACTTTTGTTCCCATGGTATGAAAATTTGGCTTTCTAAGAAAAAGTGGCATCATTACTGTAAAGTTGGATGTTGGCCATTCCTGGAAAATTCTCCTGGCTCTAAATCTGACAGTTTGCAGGTCTGTGAGGGGCCCAGCAGGCTGTCAGCACCCTGGACAGCTGCATCTGGCCCAGCCTGGGCCTGGGGTTAGGCTTAGCTTTAAATATCACTGTCTCGTTCTACTATTAAACGTAGTGAGGAATTATTCATTCCAACTTCTTTCTAGGACCTTAGATTTCTATGTTAAGGGATGTTGGTTTTCCTGCATCAATATAATTTCTGTCGAAAGTGAGTGAATTCACATACATGTTCTCAAAGCAACTCAATTTAGTTACAGGCCTTTTTATTTTTGGCATTTAAGTTACTGGTTTTTTTCAGCACAATTGTGATAGGATTAAATATTTCCATTATAAGAAAACTTGGTTTTCTAAGTATAAAGAGATCACTATGGTAAAGATGGTTCTTGGCCATTTCTGAAAAGTTCTCTGAGATTTAACTCAGACCGGCCTGGAAAACTGTCAGGCCGGGGCCAGCGGGCTGTGTGCTGTTTTCTTTGGTGAGTTGAAGCAACTTTTTTGCAGCACAATTTTGATAGGATTTTCTCTTGTCTTCATGGTATGAAATTTGGTTTTCTAAGATGAAAGAGGCATCAGTACGGTAAAGATGGTTCTTGGCCAGCTCTGAAAAATTGTGAGATCTGACTCAGACCGGCCTGGAGAGAGTTCTGTGTGGCCCGGCCCAGGCCTGGTTTCCGGCTGCATTAAACGTCAGTCTTCCCTGCTCTAGCATTAAACTTACTGAAAAATATTCCTTCAAACTTCTTTAGGGTATCTTCAGGTTCCATGTTTAGGTGATGTTGTGTGTTTCTACATTCAATTTAATTTCACAGTCTGAGTGAGTGAATTCACATACATGTTCTCAAAGCAACTCACATTTTTAGGCCTTTTTTGGGTCAAATTTAAGTTACTTTTTTTTACAGCACAATTATGATAGGACTAAATATTGTTTCCATGAAAAGAAAATTAGGTATCCTAAGTATAAAGACATCATTACTGTAAAGACAGTTCTTGGCCATTTCTGAAAAATTTCCTGAATTCTGACTGGCCTGGAAGTTCTCTATCCGGCCCGGCCCCAGGTCTGTTTCTGGCCCAACCTCTGGCCTTGGTTTCGGCCTGTGCTTAAACCTCTGTCTTGATTGTTCTGGTATTAAACACAGTGAAAACAGGTTCCTACAATCTTTATAGTATCCTTAGGTTTCCATGTTTAGATGTTAGGTTTTCCCGAATTCAGTTTAATTTCACAGTCTTTCCTAAGTGAGTCAATTCACATACATGTCCTCAGAGCAACTCACAATTTAGGATTAAAAATTGTTTCCATATGAGAAAATTTGGTTTAAGTATAAAGAGATTATTACTGTAAAGATACTTCTTGGCCATTTCTGGAAACGTTTTCTGATTTCAACTGAGACCGGCCCCGAGGGCTGTGTCTGCCCCGGCCCAGGCCTGGGTTTCAGACTGTGCTTTCAACATCAGTCTTGCTTGTTCTAGTATTTAACATGATGAGGACAGATTCAGTCCAGCTTCTTCAGAGAACCTCTAGGCTTCTGTGACAGCTCATGTTTTCTTGTCCTGCATTTAATGTAATTTCTATGTCTGACCAAAGTAAGTTAAGACACATGTTCTCAAATCCACTTCAAAGTCAGACTGGCCTTTATTCTTCGGTGACCTTAAGTAACTTTTTGTTTTTATACAGCACATTTTGATAGGAGTTTCTTTTGTTTTCACTGTATGGAAATTTGGTTTTCTATGATGAAAGAGGCATCATTACTGTAAAGATGGTTCTTGGCCATTTCTGGAAAAACTGAGATTTAACTTGCACCGGCAGAGAGGGCTCTGTCCAATCCGGGGGCCTGGTTTTCGACTGCTTGAGCATCAGTCTTTGTTGTTCTAGTATTAAACAGAGTGAGGAAAGACTGCTTCAGACTTCTTCATCGTACCTTTAGGTTCCATGTTTTGGTGATACTGTTTTCCTGAATTCAATTTCAGACTTACCTAGGTGAGTCAATTCACATGCATGTTCTCAAAGCAACTTCAATTTCAAGGATTTTTTTTTTTTTTTGGCTAATTTGTTACTCTTTTTACAGCACAATTTTGATAGGTTAAATATTGTTCCCAGGATTAAAAAAATTTGGTTTTAAGTATAACAAGGTCATTACTGTAAAGATAGTTCTTGGCCATTTCTGCAAAAGTTTTCTGAGATTTCAGACCAGCCAGAAAGACTGTCAGGCCCAGCCCGGCAGGCTGTGCGCTTTCTTCTTTGGTGAGTTTTGGTAACTGGTTTTTTTTACAGCATAATTTAGGTAGGATTTTCTTTTGTTTTCATGGTATGAAAATTTGGTTTTCTAAGTTTAAAGAGGCATCATTACAGTAAAGATGGTTCTTAGCCAGCTCTGAAAAATTTGCTGAGATCTAACTCTGACCGGCCTGGAGAGAGTTCTGCCTGGCCCGGCAGAGAGACCTGGTTTTCGACTGTGCATTAAAAATCAGTCTTCCTGGTTCTAGTATTAAACATAGATTCCTTCCAGCGTCTTTATAGTACCTTTAGGTCTCCATGTTTAGGTTATGTTATGTTTTCCTGCATTCAATATAATTTCAGTCTTACCGAAGTGAGTCAATTCACATACATGTTCTCAAAGCAACTCACAATTTAGCTACAGGCCTTATTTTTTTTTGGGGATTTGGGGGTGAATTTAAGTTACTGTTTTATTACAGCACAATTGTGATAGGATTAAATATTGTTTCCATAATAAGCAATTTGGTTTTCTAAGTATAAAGAGATCCTTACTGTAAAGACGGTTCTTGGCCATTTCTGGAAACGTTTTCTGATTTTAACTGAGACCGGCCCCGAGGGCTGTGTCTGCCCCGGCCCAGGCCTGGGTTTCAGACTGTGCTTTCAACATCAGTCTTGCTTGTTCTAGTATTTAACACAGTGAGGACAGATTCATTCCAGCTTCTTCATAGGGCCTCTAGGCTTCTATGACAGCTCATGTTTTCTTGTCCTGCATTCAGTATAATTTCTACGTCTGACCAAAGTGAGTCAATTGACACACGTGTTCTCAAATCCACCCTAAAGTCAGAGACTGGCCTTTATTCTTTGGTGACCTTAACTAACTCTTTTTTTTATACAGCATGGTTTAACAGGATTTTCTTTTATCACTGTATGAAAATTTGTTTTTCTATGATGAAAGAGGCATCATTACAGTAAAGATGGTTCTTGGCCCTTCTGGAAAAACTGAGATTGAACTTGCACCGGCCCCGAGGGCTCTGTCCAGCCCAGAGGCCTGCTTTTCGACTGCGTTGGACATCAGTCTGTCTTGTTCTAGTATTCAAATGTTTGACGGAAAACAAAATCTTACTGGTGGAAAAAAGGTAGAAGTGGCCGAGAAGTGTTCCTCCTGGAAGGGCCTGAGGCGTTCGTGTGCAGACACTTAGCGTCAAAACTGTGGCTTCAAATCCCCAGAGCTGGAACATTCCAAACAGTCAGCATTTCAAGAGGTGGAAAGTTGATGGTGTGAAAGCAACAGAAACCAAAAAAGGAAGGTTGGTTACACAGAAATGAACCAATAATGATGCACGTTCCACGTTCCGTAATAGCTGTTCGGAGGAGTTTGAGCATCTGTAAGGCCTTAAAAAGGAAGGGAAGCAATTCCCCCAAAACCCCTAAGTGAAGACAGAGAACCACTTAAAATTTGATGCTGGAAGCAGCGAGACTGATTTCGCCTTCTTGCAGGACTATATTCTCTAAGATGGACATAAAGTAGTTTTATTTTCTATCAAAATTGCCCAGAGACCTGGAGACCTTTGATTCTGTGCATTTGCTGGCTGCCTTTTTAATCAGATTCATCAAATAAATTCCTGATTCTTAGGTTAATATTGTTGACTAATGAATATTGGCTGATATTTATTTTGAAGATCTGATGCCTGCAAGAGCTGGGGTGCAGGCCCGAGGTGCGGGGAGAGGATTCACCAGAGTGGGGCGCAGAGCAGGCGGATCCACTGACGTCCACTGCAGAGGAGGCAGAAGGGGTCTTCGGGCGGGCTCCCCGAGAGCCGGCCCTGCAGAGGGTCAGAGGCCCCGCGGGGACAGTCTGGGCAGGCGGGGGCGCCGCCCTGCGAGGGACAGAGCTGGGGGACGGGCCCCGCGTGGGCACAGGGGGCAGGAGACGCCGCCCCGCCCTGCGGGCTCTGCCCTGAGCTGGTCTCTGCCGTCGGGGGGCGCGTCCCCAGGAGGGGTGCGTTTGCCGCTGACTGGGGGTCACTGCAGGGTCTGGACGGGCCGAGGCGCTGCGATGGGCCGGGGCGGCCCGCACCCCCCTCCGGCCTGGTCAGCGGGGTCCCCCGCGATGCCGCCCCCGCGGGCTCTGGGTCT